>JAWDGP010000969.1:17500-82500 GCA_033675545.1 Elysia crispata | reverse complement strand
ACTGTATCAGGCCACAGACAACAGGTGATTACGACACGCCCAACACTACTCATCGATAGGCTGAAAGATGGATGCTTGAATTAATGGAAAGGATGGGTTGATGTGGACAGGCTAAAAAAGACTTGCTTTAATTTTATATAACATGCGCATTGAAGTCAGAACACAGCTACACCGAAACTTCGATTGAATAGACGTATTCTAAACCGATCAGTTGTTAGAAGAATTGATCAATTGATTGATTGGACTATTGATTTATTATTTGATGGATTAAATAGTTAGTCTATTGATTGATTGATTGACTGGTTGTTTCTTTTAACAAAAGTATGGATTGTGTTTTGGTAAAACTAGTATAATAATTGAACTAATATGGCAGTGCAATCAATTAATTAATCAGGTGCCTTGCTGTGTAGCGTAGACGACAATGAACTTCCACGTATCTCTTTGCCTCATCGCTTTCAGTGCATTTGTCACTCGCCTTCTTTTAGCCACTTTGTTATTCCGTCCAACATCTTTCCACGCTGTTTTCCTATGCTACGTTTTTCTTCGATTTGCCCAAAAAGGCAGAGCACTACTATTTAATAATATAGTCTTTGAATTTATACAGCGTTAGGTGCAATATAACAAACTTTTTTTTAAGAATAAAGACAAAACTAATCAAAGGAATCTCTTTTTGCACCTTGCTCCTCTTAAATATGCGTTTATAGAACGATTGCTTTCGCTTGTATCATTCTGTTTGTTTAAGATCCGACAAAGATTGATTTATTCTCAGATAGAGATTTAAGTCAGTCATTCATTAACTCTACTATCTTCACACTTGCCTATCCCTACTCATAATTATGACCCTACTGAAAACGTGTATTTAGCCCAACATGAGTGCATTATACAGCAATTCCCTTTTTACTTTATGTTATTAAATTCATAGGGACACACATGTTTACATAATTATTGCTTGTTATTTGACACCGATATAACCTACTACAACACAGTGATCTCAGGCATATACTTTGCAATTTGCAAACCAAACTTTCGCCGCCATCGACAGATAGGACGTTATAGGATTCGAACCCGCGAAAAAGGCTCAGCGAACATTTCGGCGGATGCTCTCATTTACAGCCACCAGCATTCCTGTAATTGTAGCAAAACATGAGAAGCGGACTTCATTAAGTACGATGAGGAAATGAGTGTAAAATGACCTTTGTTTAGCGCCTCACCCAGAGCTCACCCCCGTTTTCCTCCTTCCCAGAGTGATCGTGAACTATCTACTGTGGCGGCTGATGATGAAGTGGGTCAACAACCTGCCCACCCAGTACAGGAACATCAAGAACGAGTACATCAAGGTACATCACTCGATGGATGGACAATTTTGATGAACTTCATAAAACTATCGGTTGATTCACCTTTCTTATGCTAATTCATTCGTCTTTATGTTTCATTGCTTAATTTAATACTGCGAAATTCTTTAGTTAACTAAGCTATCAATTTGAATTAAGATATTTGTTTGAATTTTTATTACGGCTCAACTTGAACAAACTTGGTCACGGAAAGAAACCTTAAGTTCCTCACACTAAACCTCTTAACTATTCCAGCCAGGGCAAAGCTGAACCAGTAAGAGCCCAATGTAAAGCTTTAATGAAAAAATTTGAAACAATAATAAGATAACGCATTAAAAATCCTGAAATTTAAACACACTTTTTTAAACAATACCCACTATACCAAACTTATAACGATCTTTGAACTCATGTTTTCGTTCTTGACCTTGCGTGACCAGAACATCTATGGGTCCCAGGCCGACCCACCCAGGTGGGCGGAGTGTGTGACGTTCGTCAATAACAAGATGGGCAACGCCCTGGGGCGCCTGTTCGTGGAGGAACACTTTGACGAGAGCTCCAAAGATACTGTGAGTTGAAGGGTCTGGGAAGAGGGAGGGAGAAAGGGGAAAGAAAGACGAAATGCGTGAAATCAAACTAGGAAAGTATAAGCATTATATCATTACTTTTTTTTATTTTGCGGGGTAGCGATGAAGTGGGAAACAGTGAATTGGAAATACTGACTAGCAGATATAACTTAAAAAATAAATATTAAAAATAAAATTAATCCGATTGAAGAAATCTAATACTATAAAATTATACAAACTTACTCTGCTTTTACTTTGCATCCCCCACCCCTTTTTTTTCTTTTCTTATCGTTCTGTATTGTGCTCACTTCCCCAGGCTCTAGAAATGATCCACAACATCAGAGACTCGTTCTACGCGCTCCTAGAAGAAGCTACCTGGATGGACGAGCCGACAAGGATCGTCGCCAAGGAAAAGGTTCTGGTTTTTTAGTTTTTTGTTTTAGCCCAGGAAAACAATGAAAACAAATGTGCATACAATGTAATACATCAAAACCGTTCTGTCACCAAACGCCTCTTTCCCGCACGGACACGCACACACAAAAACATACATTAGCCGATCAACTCCAGAGTCAAACTTTTTTTTACATATAACATTCATCTAAAATTCCAATGTTTATTAACGTCATATTTGTTCAAGTTCCGTTACACCACATTATCCCCCAGCGCCCACCCGCCCTGGCAAATTTCATCTTCAGAAGCGTTTGAAAGGTCCAAGGAACGGAGGAAATTATCAAACTAAGGAATATTTTTCTGTCTCTAAAAGGATGCCGTTTTATTGGACGCTGCTGGTTTTTGTGTGTTCAAATTTATAATAAAGTGGGGGGTTTTTTTTTTTTTTTTTTTTTTTTTGGGGGGGTAGGGCAGTTTCCACTCTCTTTTTATCTAAACGCACAAACTGTATAGCTTGAATCGCGGCAAAAAGTTTAACATTGCAATAAGGTGAGCAGATCTGCTTTTTAGACTTGTTTTTATCACTATCTTCCATACTTTGAATCATAATTTTGCATAGAAGCAAAATCTTTATTGTTTATTTCAATTGCCCTGCGTCTCTTGAAAGTTTGGTTTTAAACAATTAATAAAATAGAGGTGGTGTTTGATAAAAATTATCCACGAATGGAAGTTATTCAGTTTTTTTTTTGTTTTTTTTTTTAAACCCTAAAGTTTTGGGGGGTTTTTTTTTGGTTGGGACAAAGCTGCATTATTGTACCACATCAAGGAATGCGGGTGCTGAATGGAGATACAGAGAGGTAAAAATTAAAAATTTACCAAGAGCGTCTTAAAGCTTTTGTGAAATCTTATCGGTTTAATATTATAAATCTGTGCTAAAGCAAAACAAACTTCGAAATTTCCGAGGAAGTAAATCTCAGTCCTTGAACGGCCATTTATCATACAATAACTACACAGCGCTAACTGAGCTTCAAAATAGTTAAATAAAGTAGATCAAGATGCAAACTGCCTGTGACAATTTCGGCGTCAAGCCTTCTGTAAGGTCGGCTCAGGTCAACTCCTGAATATCTTCAGGTTTCTAACCGTGCCCTCAATCTGTACACCACATTTGCTCCTTCACAGAACAAGAAAATGTAGGCGTGTTGGAAGCTCCCTCTAACTGAACACATTCAGAGGGTGAGTGAAGTGATCCCGTAATGAATGATATTATTCACAACATTTATCAACCAGAATGACTGCTATTCTGTCCTCAGGCCGATGCCATTTCGGAGAAGATTGGCTATGCTGATTCTATTCTTGTAGACAGTGAACTCAACAAAGAATACGAAGAGGTAGGTTTTCTGCGCAAACTACTGCGCATACCTCCATCGGCATCTAATCTAGTCTATACCAGCAATATTATGAGAGAGAAGAGAGTCTTAAATGAAATAAAAGATCCTCGTTGCCACATGAGTTATTACTTAACGTATTATCCTGTTTTGTATCTTTAATTTTAAATTTAAATAAAGTGTTGCCCTCACTGATTAAATATTTACAAAATCTTTTATCGTAGTTTTGGCAGCCTTTATTGAATTAATATTCTCAGATATAATTTTGTAACAATAAAATAAGAATGAAAATATTGCGTAGAGGACAATTCAATGTATAAACATAATAGATTAATTTATAAAGCAAAAATTGCTCCTTGTCCTGTCCTCAGCGATAGTGACCTTAAAATAATCCTTTCCTTTTGAAGAGGAGATGGCTGAAACAACGTCTAATTATGCTCATTATAGGCTGTACACAGCCATATCTCAACAGAGCAAAATGGTGGTCTAGCCATATTGTTTCAAGACAATAAGGTCAGCCGAAAATAGCTTGGCTTTGAATTTTCTCTTTGACATGGAATGAAATGGAACTAATAACTGATTATCTCACCGAGCTGTGAGGCTAAACATGTCACAAAAATATCAAAGAATAATAAATACTATATACTTTTGACCTTCAAATAAGATAGACAGGTGTTTCATTCCCATAGTGCCATTACTACGCTGCAGTGCTGTGTATCCATTTCTCCCTATTTATGCCGGCTGTTGAAGTAGGTTATGAAGAGTGTCTAATTCTTGTTTAGGTGGATTACTACCCTGACCGCTATGTAGAGAACATCATCACATCTCTGAAACACACGGCCAAGTCGAAGCTGAGGAATCTGAGGATACCTGTAGACAGAACAAAGTGAGAGCAGCGTGAAGATAGTGCGCTTTCCTGTCTCTCTCTCCCTCTTTCTCTCTTTCCCTCTATCTCTCTCTGTCCCTCTATCTCTCTGTCTCTTTCCAACTCTCCGTCTTTCTGTCTCTGTCTCTATCTCTCCCTCTATCTATATCTCTATTTATCATTCTATCTATATCACTGTATTTCTCTTTCTCTCTCTCTTTATCTCTGTCTCTTTCTATCTCTCTGTCTCTCTGCCTCTCTCTCTCCTTCTCTCTGTCTCTGTCTCTCTTTCCCTCTCTCTATCTCTGTATCTCTCTCTGTCTATATGTCTATATATCTTTCGACCTCTTTATCTATCTATCTATCTATCTATCTATCTATCTATCTATCTATCTGTTTCACTGTATTTCTCTCTCTCTCTCTCTCTCTCTCTCTCTCTGTGGCTCTCTACCGTTCTGTCTATCCCTGCCACCTTGCAATCATATTATTCCAGTGTTTTGTCAATACCAATTAATTATTTAGTTTATTATATTATAATAGTCCCATATTTGAAATCCTATTTACATAGAAATGGACCATTTTATCCTGCAGCATTTTAAATCAATAATTATCTTGCTTTCAAACGAGCTCAGCTCAATTAGTGTTGATGTATATGAGAATAGGTATATCGAAGAAATAGGCTCACAGTTAAGTTTCCTTAAAGGAACAAACAAAACAAACGCTGCATCGCGGTGGAAAAGCCAAGCTTTTAAATCTACAATGAAATCGTATGTCGCGCACTAAAAGAATGCTCTTACTTCAAAGCTTAAAGCTTGAAGCCAAGCTTCTCCGGCGGCTTCATTTTTAAAGAATTGAAAAAAATTTAACTCTCTAACACAGACAGAGAGCTTTTCGTGTTGAATCGCCCTCATGTTAAAACCGTCTGTTTTTTTTAATCCATTTTTTAAAGTGTCCATTAGCCGTAGCCAATTTTTCTTTTAGATTCCATTCAATCTAAATCTTATTCGCGATGCATGTTGATGACGTCCTAATGCACGAGATATATATTGATACAGCTTGATCTTCATGTTTTATCCTTTACTGTGCAGGTGGTCCACTTCAACCACACCAGCCCTCGTGAACGCCTTCTACAGCCCCACGAAAAACCAGATTAGTGGGTATCTCCTAATACTATACACACAGATATAGAATGCATAACTAAAGTATTATACAATTTACCTATTTTGGCCCAAAAGAAGAATTTTCTATCGGCTCAGTTAAACCGTATAAAATTCCCCATGGTATGAATTCTTAGTTTAAAAAGGATAGTAGCCTTTCTCTGTCAGTTTGTAGCCGTTCTCTGTTGGTAGTCTGTAGTCTTTCTCTGTTCGTAGTCTGTAGCCGTTCTCTGGTGGTAGTCTGTAGTCTTTCTCTGTTCGTAGTCTGTAGCTGTTCTCTGGTGGTAGTCTGTAGTCTTTCTCTGTTCGTAGTCTGTAGCCGTTCTCTCGTGGTAGTCTGTAGTCTTTCTCTGTTCGTAGTCTGTAGCCGTTCTCTGGTGGTAGTCTGTAGTCTTTCTCTGTTCGTAGTCTGTAGCCGTTCTCTGGTGGTAGTCTGTAGTCTTTCTCTGTTCGTAGTCTGTAGCCGTTCTCTGGTGGTAGTCTGTAGTCTTTCTCTGTTCGTAGTCTGTAGCCGTTCTCTGGTGGTAGTCTGTAGTCTTTCTCTGTTCGTGGTCTGTAGCCGTTCTCTGGTGGTAGTCTGTAGTCTTTCTCTGTTCGTAGTCTGTAGCTGTTCTCTGGTGGTAGTCTGTAGCTGTTCTCTGGTGGTAGTCTGTAGTCTTTCTCTGTTCGTAGTCTGTAGCTGTTCTCTGGTGGTAGTCTGTAGCCGTTCTCTGGTGGTAGTCTGTAGTCTTTCTCTGTTCGTAATCTGTAGCTGTTCTCTGGTGGTAGTCTGTAGTCTTTCTCTGCTCGTAGTCTGTAGCTGTTCTCTAGTGGTAGTCTGTAGTCTTTCTCTGTTCGTAGTCTGTAGCTGTTCTCTGGTGGTAGTCTGTAGCTGTTCTCTGGTGGTAGTCTGTAGTCTTTCTCTGTTCGTAGTCTGTAGCTGTTCTCTGGTGGTAGTCTGTAGCTGTTCTCTGGTGGTAGTCTGTAGTCTTTCTCTGTTCGTAGTCTGTAGCTGTTCTCTGGTGGTAGTCTGTAGCCGTTCTCTGGTGGTAGTTTGTAGTCTTTCTCTGTTCGTAGTCTGTAGCTGTTCTCTGGTGGTAGTCTGTAGTCTTTCTCTGTTCGTAGTCTGTAGCTGTTCTCTGGTGGTAGTCTGTAGCCGTTCTCTTGTGGTAGTCTGTAGTCTTTCTCTGTTCGTAGACTGTAGTTGTTCTCTGGTGGTAGTCTGTAGTCTTTCTCTGTTCGTAATCTGTAGCCGTTCTCTGTTGGTAGTCTGTAGTCTTTCTCTGTTCGTAATCTGTAGCTGTTCTCTGTTGGTAGTCTGTAGTCTTTCTCTGTTCGTAATCTGTAGCCGTTCTCTGGTGGTAGTCTGTAGTCTTTCTCTGTTCGTAATCTGTAGCCGTTCTCTGGTGGTAGTCTGTAGTCTTTCTCTGTTCGTAATCTGTAGCTGTTCTCTGTTGGTAGTCTGTAGTCTTTCTCTGTTCGTAATCTGTAGCTGTTCTCTGTTGGTAGTCTGTAGTCTTTCTCTGTTCGTAATCTGTAGCCGTTCTCTGGTGGTAGTCTGTAGTCTTTCTCTGTTCGTAGTCTGTAGCTGTTCTCTGGTGGTAGTCTGTAGTCTTTCTCTGTTCGTAGTCTGTAGCTGTTCTCTGGTGGTAGTCTGTAGTCTTTCTCTGTTCGTAATCTGTAGCTGTTCTCTCGTGGTAGTCTGTAGTCTTTCTCTGTTCGTAGTCTGTAGCTGTTCTCTGGTGGTAGTCTGTAGTCTTTCTCTGTTCGTAGTCTGTAGCCGTTCTCTGGTGGTAGTCTGTTGTCTTTCTCTGTTCGTAGTCTGTAGCTGTTCTTTCGTGGTAGTCTGTAGTCTTTCTCTGTTCGTAGACTGTAGTTGTTCTCTGGTGGTAGTCTGTAGTCTTTCTCTGTTCGTAATCTGTAGCCGTTCTCTCGTGGTAGTCTGTAGTCTTTCTCTGTTCGTAATCTGTAGCTTTTCTCTGGTGGTAGTCTGTAGTCTTTCTCTGTTCGTAGTCTGTAGCCGTTCTCTCGTGGTAGTCTGTAGTCTTTCTCTGTTCGTAGTCTGTAGCTGTTCTCTGGTGGTAGTCTGTAGTCTTTCTCTGTTCGTAGTCTGTAGCCGTTCTCTGGTGGTAGTCTGTAGTCTTTCTCTGTTCGTAGTCTGTAGCTGTTCTCTGGTGGTAGTCTGTAGTCTTTCTCTGTTCGTAGTCTGTAGCTGTTCTCTGGTGGTAGTCTGTAGCTGTTCTCTGGTGGTAGTCTGTAGTCTTTCTCTGTTCGTAATCTGTAGCTGTTCTCTGGTGGTAGTCTGTAGTCTTTCTCTGTTCGTAATCTGTAGCCGTTCTCTGGTGGTAGTCTGTAGTCTTTCTCTGTTCGTAGTCTGTAGCTGTTCTCTGGTGGTAGTCTGTAGTCTTTCTCTGTTCGTAGTCTGTAGCTGTTCTCTGGTGGTAGTCTGTAGTCTTTCTCTGTTCGTAGTCTGTAGCCGTTCTCTGGTGGTAGTCTGTAGTCTTTCTCTGTTCGTAGTCTGTAGCTGTTCTCTCGTGGTAGTCTGTAGTCTTTCTCTGTTCGTAGTCTGTAGCTGTTCTCTGGTGGTAGTCTGTAGTCTTTCTCTGTTCGTAGTCTGTAGCTGTTCTCTCGTGGTAGTCTGTAGTCTTTCTCTGTTCGTAGACTGTAGTTGTTCTCTGGTGGTAGTCTGTAGTCTTTCTCTGTTCGTAATCTGTAGCTGTTCTCTGGTGGTAGTCTGTAGTCTTTCTCTGTTCGTAGTCTGTAGCCGTTCTCTCGTGGTAGTCTGTAGTCTTTCTCTGTTCGTAGTCTGTAGCTGTTCTCTCGTGGTAGTCTGTAGCCTTTCTCTGTTCGTAATCTGTAGCTGTTCTCTGGTGGTAGTCTGTAGTCTTTCTCTGTTCGTAGTCTGTAGCCGTTCTCTCGTGATAGTCTGTAGTCTTTCTCTGTTCGTAGTCTGTAGCTGTTCTCTCGTGGTAGTCTGTAGTCTTTCTCTGTTCGTAGTCTGTAGCTGTTATCTCGTGGTAGTCTGTAGTCTTTCTCTGTTCGTAATCTGTAGCTGTTCTCTGTTGGTAGTCTGTAGTCTTTCTCTGTTCGTAATCTGTAGCTGTTCTCTGTTGGTAGTCTGTAGTCTTTCTCTGTTCGTAGTCTGTAGCCGTTCTCTGGTGGTAGTCTGTAATCTTTCTCTGTTCGTAATCTGTAGCTGTTCTCTGTTGGTAGTCTGTAGCCTTTCTCTGTTCGTAGTCTGTAGCTGTTCTCTGGTGGTAGTCTGTAGTCTTTCTCTGTTCGTAGTCTGTAGCCGTTCTCTCGTGGTAGTCTGTAGCCGTTCTCTGCTGGTATTCTGTAATCTTTTTCTGTTGGTATTCCTTTGTTTTGTTTTGCTTTTTGTTTGTTTGTTTTTTTGCATAGAATTCTTTTTCATGTGTCTGATCTTTGTCCCATTCCATTTCTTCCCCATTCATTCCTGCGTTCATTCGCCGCTCAACTTAATACATGTTATAACAAGATGCTTTGTGGTTTGTTTGTTTGTTTTTTTCCGTTTTTTGTTAATGCCAACTCTATTCACGTTTCGTGTCTTTATTTTCCCGATCAGTGATCCCGGCAGGAATTCTCCAACCACCATTTTACAGCAAGCATTTCCCAAAGTAAGAAGTTAACATATTAATCGTACACAATTATACATTAATTTTTTAACTGTTTATGTTTTAAGCGGCTGCGTTGCTCAATAGCTAGCGTGCTTGACTTACTCTAAGGTTTGATGTTGATCCTAATGAGGCTGTTTGTTAAAATGAGTTAATAAGAAATTTCTCTGTCTGCCTGTCTGCCTGTCTCTCTCTCTCTCTCTCTCTCTCTCTCTCTCTCTCTCTCTCTCTCTCTCTCTCTCTCTCTCTCTCTCTCTCTCTCTCTCTCTCCCTTTCTCTCTCTATCTACCTATCTTTATCTCACTCTGGTGACTGTGTCTGTCTGATTCTGCATGAGTTAGTAAGTTTGTTGCCTCATCCCATACCCCTTGTTACACATTACTGCCATATCCTATCCCCTCCTCTCCAGTTAAGAGGAAACCTATCAAAGTCCAAAACTCTTGCCTGAAACGCATTGCTGAAAAGTTTGTACAACATACAATCGAGAACACATAATCATAAGAGCTAGCAGTTCAGATTATGACGGTAACTCTCCACAAACAGAACAAAGAGAGAAAAAAGGCATTATGTCCTTTCATCACGCATATCTGAGACCTTAGTGAGTTCTCCCTCCCTTAATATCGACGTGTGTGTGATCACCAGATCCCTGAATTACGGCGGTATTGGTATGGTCATAGGTCACGAGATCACACATGGCTTCGACGACAGGGGGCGCCAGTACGACAAGGATGGTAACTTGGTCAAATGGTGGGACGATGTGGTCATACATAGGTTTAAGGTAAAAAAAAATATTGCGGCGCAGTGTGATCACCTGTAAAAGTTGGGCTACTATGATACTGTCATATTTGAGATGAAATAATTCTAGCACGTAACCCAAAAAAAAAAAAAAAAAAAAAAAAAAATTGAAACACTTCACGCATGTTTATCAAATTTAGACATTAGTTTATGGTTATTTCATCGACAATAGTGAAAAAGGACTGCCATAGCGGTGAATACTGTTATTTTTTGTAATTTGTAGAGATTAAAGGTGAATATTTTTTTCTCATGAAATAGTTTGACCTATATGGCTTAAGATAAAAAAAATGCACATACAACTATCATTAATGCATACCCAAGCGATCTTTATTTGTTTCTGTTACCTTTGTTTTGATCCTGACCTTGACCTTTCGGCAGGAGCGTGCGCAGTGCATCATTGACCAGTACTCGAACTACACCGTGCCAGAGATCGACATGCCTGTCAACGGCCTGCAGACTCAGGGAGAGAACATCGCCGACAATGGCGGCATAAAGGAAGCCTATAGAGTGCGTGACTCCTTGTGAAAAACAGACATCAAGTCTTGTTTGGCTAAAGAATTAGGTTGATCAGCTGTATTACCACGAATTTATAGTTTAACATTCTTCCGTTCGAGAGCACACTGCTTTCAAATCTGAGAGATCCATCCGAGAAGTGCCCAAATCAGATAAAAGCATATAGGCAGGACAAGTTTCAGCCATAGTGACAGAAAGAATAGCACGTTTGGGGAATAGTTTTGCATGGATGACATAAGGGCTCAGTCGGTAGCACGATAAACTGACAGTTATGAGAAGACGGTTTCTAATCGCTGATAAACGTAAATGTAACCCAAAACAATCGAGAACAGTAAGTTGGAACCAGTTATGATAGAGTGTATGTGACAGGTCTAAAGCAGAGCGTTTCACCACATGGATTCAGTTGCTCTTCTTGACCCTGTTCGCTTGAGTATCCTCACTTAATTGCGTAAAAGGGTTTAAAACCATATGTCACTGCTGTCAAACACAATCATGCCCGCTAGTGAATTCTGCACAACATTTATAGATTGTATCATGTAGTGTGGAGTTTCAAATCTTTCAGATTTAAATTGTGCGCACTTTTAAGCGATAGTTGGCATATTATGTTTTGGCTTGATTTAAGTTCCGCAAAGTAATTTCCCCAGTTTCATGAACTTATAACACTAAAGGGTGATTTATGCCTCAACTCGTGTTTTGATAAGATTTTAAACGAAAGTGGAAGAGAGGTAGAACTCTTAATTTTTAATTTGCGTAACCATTATAATTATCTTTTTCCTAGCGTTACCAAAACTAATGTAAGGCAAATAAATAAAGGAATAATGATACGAAGGTATTATTTTTCAGGCTTTTATGGATTGAGAAAAGTTTCTAAAATTAAGGTTAGTCTTTGCTTATCTAAGTACCCGTCGATGATAAAAAATCAATGCTTGCATCGTAACAATTACGTATTAAAATAACTGCTTCAAAAGAATCTTCAAACCATTGGATTAAGTTTGTGTATGAAAACAGTATTTATCACTCAGACACTTAGACTTACACGCCGTTGATGGGAAATAAAATCATACATTTTTCTTTGTTCATTTTGTTATACTATCGTTACCTTTTTAATATACGAAAAAAAAGACTCAATTCACCTCAATTCATTTATTGTGGTTGAGCTACATCAAAGAATCAAACGAACAAATTACAATGAAAACCATGCAATGATACATTTTTATACATACTACTAAGAATAAGGAACAAGTATAGATATCACCAAAATCAGGCTGTTGCTGCTTTTCGTTTCTTACGCAGAATGAATGATAGATCCACGAACAACACGTTAAATAAATCAGGCAAAGACTTTCTTAAATATCTTTACCGAGATTTTACATGCCTGTCTTTCCATTCGCGAAAAAAAGTCCTTCGTAAAACCAAAGCCCTCTCTTGATCAATAGGCAGGTCATGTGCAGCTGGACGTATTTTTTCTATCCATAAAACCCCACCATTTTGGTGTCTGCAGGCCTACCGAAAGTACACAGAAAGGCAGCAAATCAAGGAGAAGCGGCTACCAGGACTTCTGCAGTTCTCTGGAAATCAACTCTTCTTTATCAACTTTGCACAGGTGATTTATCTCTGTGGTTTGCTTTTCATTTGCGATTACTACTACTACTACTACTACTACTACTACTACTACTACTACTACTACTACTACTACTACTACTACTACTACTACTACTACTACTACTACTACCACTACTACCACTACTACTACTACTACATCTACAACTGCTACTACTGCTACTCCTACTACCACTACTACTACTACCACGCCTACTACTACTACTCCGACTACTACTACTACTACTACTACTACTACTACTACTGCTGCCACTGCTACTGCTGCTGCTGCTGCTGATGCTGCTACTGCCTCTACTACTGCTGCTGCCACTACTACTACTACTACTACTACTACTACTACTACTACTACTACTACTACTACTACTACTACTATGATTGTTATTTTTCTTTCATATTTTTTTACATATATACAGTGCCAAAGTAATAGGAAGAATATGTTTTATCCAACGCATAGAATTTTTCATGTTTTGACTACGAGCAAATACTCAAAACGTTCTTTTTTTCTACTAGTTGTAATCTCGAATACATTTTTTAAAAAAATATTACCCTAAACACAATCCACGAGGGGAAAAAGAGTGAACCCATAAGATGCTATGAAACAGAATTAGAAACTCACGAGAGTACAAACTGACTTGTTTCGTAAACCACTTTTTAACTTGTGATCACCGCTTTCTCTCGACATGTTCAGGTGTGGTGCGGGGTGATGCGGCCCCAGGCAGCCATCAACAGAATCATGACAGGAGTGCACAGTCCGGGAAGATTCAGGTAACATTATCAGGAAACAAACCTCGCCCTGATGATCTTTGTTTGTCGTACTCGTTGTTTGTTCATAAGGAATCCTCGGCCATCCTTAGATGGACTCCTGAGGCTTCCGTATTGATGAATATAATTATCTTGATATTGTCAAAAGCTTATTGAAAGAAAACTATTGTGTAGTCCATTAATTTATTTCAAAACAGGGTTGCCAAGTAAAAGTAAGGTTAAATGTATTGTGACTACTTTATTAGTCAAAGCGCAAATTTAATCAATGTTGATATCTGCCGATTTAGAGTTAACAACGGTATGGTTTTCTTATCTTAATGTACAGCTATAGAGAAATTCATGTGACATCATACATCCTGCGGTTCACGAGATACAAACAGAGGAGATTTTACAGCATGGGATATTTCTTCTCCATGTTTCAAACCTACTGGAGACATCCACGGTCATCATTATGTACAAGTGTACTATGATAATTTTTTTGTATTTAGATAAGTTCGACATACTTTTATTTTGTTTAAAATACATTGACGCTATCAATTTGGTAATAATGCTGTTCTTTGTCCACCTTTACTTCTTATTTTTTTTTTTTTTAAATTGTGACTGAAAACAATGCTCTTCCAAAACACTTTTTACTAATGCGAACATATCTAGTTAAAATGTTTTCCTGGTCCTTTTCATCAGCGTAGGCTGCTTTCCTGCAAGCAGTATAACATCAGCTGCAAGTAGTATAACATCAGCGTAGGCTGCATTACTGCAAGTAGTATAACATAAGCTTAGGCTGCTTTTCTGCAAGCAGTATAACATCAGCTTCGGCTGCATTCCTGCAAATAGTATAACATCAGCGTAGGCTGCATTCCTGCAAGTAGTATAACATCAGCGTAGGCTGCATTCCTGCAAGTAGTATAACATTTGCGTAGGCTGCATTCCTGCAAGTAGTATAACATCAGCGTAGGCTGGATTCCTGCAAGTAGTATAACATCAGCGTAGGCTGAATTCCTGCAAGTAGTATAACATCAGCGTAGGCTTAATTCCTGCAAGTAGTATAACATCAGCGTAGGCTGGATTCCTGCAAGTAGTATAACATCAGCGTAGGCTGCATTCCTGCAAGTAGTATAACATTAGCGTAGGCTGAATTCCTGCAAGTAGTATAACATCAGCGTAAGGTGCATTCCTGAAAGTAGTATAACATCAGCGTAGGCTGCATTCCTGCAAGTAGTATAACATCAGCGTAGGCTGCATTCCTGCAAGTAGTATTAAATCAACGTTGGTTTTACTTCCGACCGAAATATTCTGATCACTGTTCACACGAACCACATTTCCCCAGCTCTCCGATCTTTATTTCATAATGTTAGAGATTTTCCAGCATTCACAACTATACAAGAGGACTAAACGCGTATTGGGTTTTAATATGCTCAATTTTTGTTTCCGAAGACACAATGTGTTCATTGATATTGCAAGGTACACAATTTCTTGTGTCCGGATCGGATTTTGAACGATGGTTTCGATCATGAACCCAAGATAGTTAAATCTGTGTCCTTGTTGATGTCTTTTGCCCTGGTATTTGTGTTTTGTCAAGATACTCCCTTCATCGATTTAGATTGGACATTTGGAGCATGAATGGCATATACAAAAGATATTTATAGTAGGTTCCATTGACGCAGGTACAATAAATGGTTATCTTATGATTTTTTTTTCAGCTAAAACAAGGGACAACATGAATTTCGATATTCATAATCTACTTATTGCCTTTTGACTCATTTGACCTCCACAGGGTGATAGGAACACTTCAAAATATGCCCGAGTTTTCTGAAGCGTTCCACTGCCCAGCTGGTTCCTATATGAACAGGAAAAAACGATGTTCTGTGTGGTAAAGAAAAGCGCTTTGCTCTTCTGGCAGTAGCTGTGCTCATCAATCCGAGACAAACTCGTGGTGGTGGAGGAGACACAGTCATGCTGAGGACTGAAGGATATTGTTCAACAAAAGCAGAGTGCTACCAATAGACGACCTCACCGATTTTCAAATTGTGAGATGTAATTAATCTGTGCAATGTCCAAATGGCGGACTTGTGACGAAGGCGGGATAAGTAGCTTCATGAAAATGATCAGAAAGGTTTGTTATAAGACCGGGGGTGATGAATGAAGAACAAGATGGTAGTAGAAAGCAAAATGACATTCTTGTAAAATTTATGAAGCAAAGCCAGGGGGTCAATGTGGCGTGTGATCACCCATCACTATGACAATGTTAATCGGAGAATTATGGCTTCACCATTTGGAAGTTCTAATGACACTATTACACTCTGGGTGAAAATATTTGATACATAAACTGGGAATATATTTCTCAAATATTTCAAACAAATTCTTTCTCAAACGTTCTTTGAATGAGGTTCAGTTTGGAGTATAAAGTATTGATTGTATATTGATCACCGGATATATTGATTATAGACCTTGTTCGAGCGTATCGTGATTTTTGTGGGTTTTTTTTAATTAATCTTTTACACAAAGTTTAACTGATACAGAACGTCGTCTGCTATTCATATACATTCTTGCCGCCCTTCTGTCCTTTTTTTTTTATCTGTGTTTTATTTTTACTTTCTGGATGGAACAGAGCGTAAGCGGGCCATTGAAGAGGTAATCTGTAAAGACATTATTGTTGAATTTTGTAAAATCCCTTTTATCTTCCTGTTTGTTGTTGATACTTTTTTCATTTTCTATAAACTTGTCTCTCACCATACGCAAAATTTGATAATTTACTTTTTATGGTTTAATTTATACTCCCATGTAAGCCTTTTGATATCTTTTCAGACTTTTATGCTTTAGCTGATGATTATGTAATGAATTATCATACAAGTAATGTTAATTTGTAGTTTCAAAGGGAAAAATTTTGAGGCCTCTCCTCTTTTTGAGAGGACATTTCTTGTCTCTTGTTATACAAGTAACATATTATATTTGATATGGTATCTACTTATAAGTTTTAATTTTCATGCATAGTCATTTTGCTAACATATTCGTGTTTGATAAGGAACCATTTCTCACTGAACTGATTCATCAAATTAAAGGAGCCTATAGGCACTAAAATGCAGATCATTGAGGTTATATTTTGCGCAGATCTAAAACTTTGATATCAAAGGCTAATTTTTCATGATATTTTTTAAACAATATGTGGTGTCAATTAGAAAACTTTAAAATTTATATGTCAATGTGAATTTTTGTAACTGTCTACATCTGTCTTATGTTACCTAATTTTCAAATGTATCAACTTTTAAATATATAAAAAGTCAATTTATTATTTCGTCTGCCTAAAACATTTTACCGTTACAATATACTTATTTCATCGCCCCTGAAAAAAAAATCTTTTTGCTTTCTACAAAAAAGTCTTTAGCATTAGGAAAAGTTCTTGGACACCATGTAAAGTAACTGTTGGTAATCGAAACTGGAATTTTCTTCATGATAATTTCTCGCAACTTGCAAAGTTATGTTTGGGCAAGGTCGAGTCTGCACAAGACCAAGACAGAGGCTTACTCCCAAACCGAATGGAGAAAAACAAAACAGAGAAATAGACTCTTACCATACACTTAATAAAAGCAAATAAGCATACACTCTTACCATACAGAGAATAAAAGAATAGAGGCATTCACCCCCCATACCATGCAGAGAACAGAGGCATTCTCCCATATAATGCAGAAAACTACATAGCAGATACATGCATCCATACCATACAGAAAACTGCATAATAGAGGGACATTCCCATACCATACAGAGAATAAAAGAATAGAGGCATTCACACATGCCATATAGTGAACAACAGAACACATGCATACTCCCATATAATACAGAAAACTACATAGCAGATACATGCATCCATACCATACAGAAAACTGCATAATAGAGGGACACTCCCATACCATACAGAGAATAAAAGAATAGAGGCATTCACACATGCCATATAGCGAACAACAGAACACATGCATTCTCCCATATAATGCAGAAAACTACATAGCAGATACAAACATTCATACCATACAGAAAACTGCATAATAGAGGGACATTCCCATACCATACAGAGAATAAAAGAATAGAGGCATTCACCCCCCATACCGTGCAGAGAACAGAGGCATTCTCCCATATAATACAGAAAACTACATAGCAGATACAAACATCCATACCATACAGAAAACTGCATAATAGAGGGACACTCCCATACCATACAGAGAATAAAAGAATAGAGGCATTCACACATGCCATATAGCGAACAACAGAACACATGCATTCTCCCATATAATACAGAAAACTACATAGCAGATACATGCATCCATACCATACAGAAAACTGCATAATAGAGGCACACTCCCATACCACACAGAGAATAAAAGAATAGAGGCATACACCCCCCATACCGTGCAGATAATTAGAACAACAGAACACAGGCATTCTCCCATGTAACACAGAAAACTACATAGCAGATACATGCATCCATACCATACAGAAAACTGCATAATAGAGGCACACTCCCATACCATACAGAGAATAAAAGAATAGAGGCATTCACCCCCCATACCGTGCAGAGAACAACAGAACAGAGGCATTCTTCCATATAATACAGAAAAATATATAGCAGATACATACATCCATTCTAGAGTCTAGAAAAAAATCTGATCTCAACCTTAATAGAGATGATCTAAATTCTAGACCTAGATCTAGCTCAGATGTCTCATTCCATCTCAAAGCTGGATTCTAGACTTGGATCGTGATCGGATGTCGCTTCATCGCAAAGATAGATTCTAAAGCTAGATCTAGATCTAGATCAGATGTCTCATTCAATCTCAAAGCTAGATTCTAGACCTAGATTTAGATTAGATGTCTCATTCATCTCAAAGTTAAATTCTAAACCTAGATCTAAATCAGATGTCTCATTTAATCTTAAAGCTAGATTCTAGACCTAGATTTAGATTAGATGTCTCATTCATCTCAAAGCTAGATTCTAGACCTAAGTTTAGAATAGATGTCTCATTCATCTTTAAGCTAGATTCTAGACCTAGATTTAGATAAGATGTCTAATTCATCGCAAAGCTTGATTCTAGACCTAGATCTAGATCAGAAATGATGTCTCAATCTCAAAGCTAGATTCTAGACCTAGATCTAGATCAGATGTCTCATTCAATCTCAAAGTTTGATTCTAGACCTAGATTTATATTAGATGTCTCATTCATCTCAAAGTTAGGTTATAGCTTTAGAGCTAGATTTTCGGTTTAATAATAAAAAAAAAAAAAAACTATCTAAATTAGAACTTGATAGAGACTAAATCATATCTAGACATGGGGTCTAATTTTTCGATCCAAATCCTTCTCATCTAGAGCACTCTTAATCAAATTAACCAAAGAGACCAGAGAATCTATATCCAGTCTGGTACGTCTACATCAGTCCTGTCCACTCGTGTCACTTTGAGATTTGAATTTACATTTTTTTCTCATAAATTTTGCCTTGTTAAGATCAAATATGGAGGCTTTAAATGTCGCATCTAGCTTTCGAGATGTGATGCCTTCTGTTAAAATACTGTTCTGTCTCCGTCTTTTCCTTTATAAGTTTAGGCTGCAAGATCAGAATGACCTTTCAAGTTTATTTTGGTTACGTGGCCAGAGTACCTCCTCCCTTACTATTAGTCAACACGCTTTGCTTCCTATTTTTTTTGTTTCATTCCATGAACAGGGGTAGCTAAAATCAGTATGAGTTATAACTCTGTCATTTTGATAAAATTTCATCCTATCTTAGCTTAATATGCTATTCAACTTACTATTGTTCTGGAACCACACAGACAAGATCCGGCTCTTTGTTTCCTAACTTATTATCACGAATCGTCTTTTCATAGTGCTTTCAATGTTAATGTCGCATCGTGAATGTTATTCTTCAGTTTTCGTCTTGAATAATGGTAGAGCACGCAAAGATTCCTACGACATTTGGCACTGAGAAGTAGAATTTTATTTTATCTCGTATTATTATTGGGTGAGATTTGATAATTTTTTTTCTCGTACCCAAGATGAAGATTTCATTGCAATTTTACTCTGATTATTTGTGTTTATGTGTCAGATCGTCATTTTGTTGTATGTAACTCCTTGCTTTAATTAACTTGACAGCAATTCGAATAGAACCATTCACTGGTGAGAAAAAAATACTTACCCCATGCCAACTGTTAAATCATTTAAACAACAATCACAGAATCTGTTCTTGAACTTCCGTGAAATCTTGAAATACTCCGCACACTGGTTTATTTTATCCTTTGTCTACTTCTTGAAGTCATTAATCTAGTAACAGAGATTATCTGCTAATAAAAATTTTTAAATGTTTTGCATTGTGTCAATTTCATCGACTCATTCCTAGTTGTTAAAAAACTAACCACAACAAAAAAATTAAAACAAGAAAGATTAATATATAATTGATCAGCCTCAGGTTCCACGGCTCTAGGGAAAACTTTCAACAATGTACTCTCTATTCAATGTGTTTTTAGTTGAAATACCTTTTGACATTGCATTCAATCGAAAAATTAGAATATGTATTGTACCAAAAACTTCAATAACAAAAAAACAGAAGGTTTGAACTTAAACACCGCTTGCACGAGAAAGTACCATGAAAAAGTAACTGTTCCTTTATCCTCTTATGTGAGGTGATATTCAGACTGTTGGTCGTGTTAAGCCCACTTTTTTAACAACCTAATTAACCCAATGATTGTAAAATGTTCACCCGCCATCATGTATCATGGTTGCCACCGACTGTTAAATATCATTTTATTATTCAACATGAATCAAAACAAGGTATTTGCTTCAAAGTGGCATTTCACATTTGTAATGATTCTGTTTGCATTATAAGTAGCTTTGGTCCCCTGTTTTATTCTAATTTTTGTCTACAGGAAAAAATATTTTGTATTTTTGTTGTCTCTTTTGTCTTTTGTAAAATTTGTGAATAAAGTTGAGACATTTTCAAACATTTTCGTGGTTAAGATTTACTTGACTTTTAGTGATAAATGGATTGACTCGGAAACTGCACAAAATTAACAGTCCTCAGCACTTTTAATGTGCGAGTATCAAATGACATGACAGAATGGTTAATTGATCCCCTGATTAATTGATTATTTAAAACTAACTTAATTGCTTCACCATCCATTAAAAGATTTATCCCCAACATATGTTACAAGTATCGATTTTGCTAAAAAGACGAAGGCGAAATCTTCTTTACCGACTTCGACGCAACTCGAACTCCCAACGTGTAAAGCATTCACATCTGTCTGCTATCACTCGATTGCTTAACCACCCGACTATACTAATTTTATTTTGTCAAACCGAACATTTTAATAGGGTTATAAAGAAAAATTGTCCGTTGCTTGTCAGCCACCTAACATGCATGCCCTCAAGACACATGGTTATCGAATTTCAAGGTAGTTTCATCCATTTTGAAGAAAAAAAACATTGCGCGCACACATTTACAAAAATTAAAACATCAGTTCATGTCTTCCTGATATTCCTGATCAATGACATTATATCAACTTGAAAACAAAATAAAATAGAAAGAAAATAAACTTCACTATCTTTGCCTTATTTAATTTGTTTTAAAATCGATCTTTGTTTTGCTAAAAGTGCTGAAAATACTAAACGACAAAAATGTTCAACAGTTCAAGAGTCTTTAGGAAATACTCTTTAGATGAAGAAAAAAAGATTGACTCTCATAAAATTAGCGTTGAAAGAAAATTTGAACAATCGCTCCAAGCTGATCAAATTTTGAATTCAGTAGAAAATAATAATACTTGCTTGATAGGTCGTTTTACTTTTAAAGTAATATAACAGGTGGTTTGCTGAGGAACATATATCGGTTATTACGTTGGATAATAATCATCATATTAAAGCATTAAAGTTCGAACTAAATGCCCAAGTAAGTAGACAGAGTGTGAAAAAAAACCACAAGCTTGCATTGAATCCGTTTCTTAAAGTAGCACTTACTCATTTATTATGCTCCAAGAGCTTTACAAAATAATTTAGCTCGAAAAGCTGTCCCTAACCAAGTGCACTTCCTCACCTCACAGAAGAGCAGCTTTAGAAACGGTGCGTCCCTCTAGCTATTCTGACAGTCGTTGATTGCCTAGGATACTCACTACACAGCTGACAAAGGTAAGGAAATGTAAGGAACCACTTACAAGGATACATCATAGAACGTATTCGGATACTGTATCTCTTGATACGAGGTTCGAGGTTTTACTATTTTTTCATCGACTGATTGATTTAACTTATTTTTTACCCTTGTTGTAAAAGTTTAACAATAAGCAATAAAGATCAATCTCATTTTCTCTATGTACGAAAAAGAACATCAGGGATTACCAACTTATTAAGCTGATCACGAAGGGTTGGATTAGGAATATATTGACAAGAGAGAGAGTGAGAGAGAGAGAGAGAGAGAGAGAGAGAGAGAGAGAGAGGGAGGGAGGGAGAGAGAGAGAAAGAGAGAGACAAAGAGACAAGAGAGAGAGAGAGAGAGAGAGAGAGAGAGAGAGAGACAAAGAGACAAAAAAAAGAGAGAGAGAGAGAGAGAGAGAGAGAGAGAGAGGGAGGGAGGGAGGGAGGAAATAAGCACACAACTTTATGATAACGGGACAAAAAAGAAATAAGAAAACTATTATCAATTCAACATATAGACATTTCACTTTGTAAGCTTCGTCAGTATTACAGAGCTTACAAAGTGAAAAGTTTACATGTTGAATTGGTAGTGATTTTTTTATTTCTTTTTAGATCCGTAATTATAAAGTCGTGTCCCTTTTTTCTTTTAGACTTTGTATAATACTATTTATAGACACACACGCGTCCTTTCGGATCCTCTTTAATTACCAAGTTATCCTCCAAGTGGGGTGTTTTTGCTTTCTATCTAGAGAGAGAGAGAGAGAGAGAGAGAGAGAGAGAGAGAGCGACAGAGAGAGAGAGAGAGAGACAGTCAGACAGACAGACAGACAGACAGAGAGAGGGGGGAGAGGGAGAGAGAGAGGAGAGAGAGTGAAAGAAAGAAAGAGAGAGAGAGAGAGAGAGAGAGAGAGAGAGAGAGAGAGAGAGAGAGAGAGAGAGAGAGAGGGCGGGGGGGAGAGAGAAATAGAGGAAAAGAAATTAATCAGCGCAGTATAGGTTATAAGGGGTCCAGTTGGCCGGAATAGATTTGACCCGCCAACCGCACTCCTTTTCATAAATATTGCTTACTTGCTTATTGCCCTTTTTGCCGTAGGCAATTAGGGCAGCAACAAACTCCTTCCATTGCTCACGGTCCTGAGCCAGCATCCTCAAGGTGCCCCATGACTGTCCCATGGCTGCTGCCTCTGCCTCCATTGTCCTTCTCCAGGTGGTTTTCGGTCGTCCGCGTTTCCTGTGTCCCTCTGGCCTCCATTGAACGGCTACTCGAGGGATGGCATCTTGTTCCTTGCGGAGTACGTGACCTATCCACCTCCATCTCCTCCGGATAATGATAGCCTCCATTGTCTCTTGTTGGCACTGTTCTAATAGGTCTTCATTTGATATGTATCTAGGTTTTCATAAATATAATACGCAGAAATTTATGACCAAATCGGTATTTTTTTTTATGTCAAGATCGCAGCTGTAGGTCTTATTTTATATTGGACTGATTGATACAAGGAATTTTTTTCTAAAATTTGTTTTTTTACGACGTGTGCAAATCAAACATTATCGGAAAGAAATGCGCAAACATACATTTGTTTGCGATTTCCAGTCTAAACTCGCTTCGTAAAACATCCTAAGAATTATCCAAAAAGGGGAATGATCAACAATATTATACGATGAACATTTTGAGAGTTTTCTCCCTTTCTCGAGAGAGCTCAGTGGTCCTTGAGTCCTGCATTTTGGGTTCGTTGAGTTTATCTTTTTACAAGGTTTTAATTTTTTTTTGGCTGATAAAAAACAAACAAAATGATTCAGCCCTTGAAGACAAGGGTTCTTTTATGTGAGGAAAACGTTACCATTAACCATGAAGTTTGAGTCTTTTTCTTAGATTTTCTTGCTTGTAAAATTTGTGAAGTGACTGTTTGGTCAAAACAATCTGAGAATATAGGGTATCAGGATTTATCTCCCTTCATCAACTTTAATAATTTACATCAAGAAGTGATAAGAGTACAAATAAAGAGCGTGTTGCTCAATCAGAGATTGCTTGTCACTAGCCGTTCACACTTTTAAGCGCTTCAGACAATATCTGTTGAATGATAATTATAATTGTTTACAAAACGTTATCAAGTGTGTGTGTGTGTGTGTGTGTGTTGTGGGGAGGGGGGAGGTGGATAAGATGACAATTTTTCTCTTGCATAGTATAGGGGAATTGAATACAATACGTCAGAAATCATTAAAGTAGAGAATAATCATTGGCTAAATAGTACATGAATGTATTTTAAATCTCATACTCTGTGAAAAAAAATATTCGCCGCTTCATGGTGGCAATACTTGTAAATCTTACTTTTCGAAAGGTTAAAAAGGAAAAAGACTATATCATTCTAGACCTAAAACGATGAACGGCGACTGTTTGTCCGCTGGATGTTGTCATCGAGCCTAACCAAAGCATGAAAGAATCTTCCGTGAAGCAAGGACACTTAGGAAGGTCACATTCAAAAATCATGGGGAGACCTCTTTGCTGTTGGGACTTTAGACAGGAAGTAATCGGATATAAATCTCTTGGAAAGCGTGTCTTCATAATAAGATACCACTTTGCTGTTGGGGCCTTAGACAGGAAGTAACCGGATATAAATCTCTTGGAAAGCGTGTCTTCATAATTGGATACCACTTTGCTGTTGGGGCTTTAGACAGGAAGTAACCGGATATAAATCTCTTGTAGAACATGTCGTCATAATCGGATACCACTTTACTATTGGAGCCTTAGACAGGAAGTAACCGGATAGAAATCTCTTGAAGAACATGTCTTCATAATTGGATACCTTTTTGCTGTTGGAGCCTTAGACAGGAAGTAACCGGATATAAATCTCTTGAAGAACGCGTCTTCATAATTGGATACCACTTTGCTGTTGGGGCCTTAGACAGGAAGTAACCGGATATAAATCTCTTGAAGAACGTGTCTTCATAATCGGATACCACTTTGCTGTTGGGACCTTAGACAGGAAGTAACCGAATATCAATCTCTTGGACAAAGTGTCTTCATAATCGAATACCACTTTGCTATTGAGACCTTAGGAAGGAAGTAGTTGGATATAAATCTCTTTGAGACCACCAAAACTTTGAAACAGATCTTTTTTATTGGCTGTAAATGGAATGTTAACAGATATTAATTTTTCGGCAGTAAACAACATCAAATGGTAATATTTTAAATCTCACGCATGTTTCGATTCATAAATCGATTAAAAAAAAATATTTGGCGTGCAGACTCATCGTATGAATCATGCATGATTGATTCGTAAAATTTGGGTAGGTAGTTTGCCTGGTTGTATTAGATTAGTTATGAACTCGTTGAAGTCAATCGACTTGATCAATGTCTTGTTCGTTTATATTATCTTTAAATGACTGAATACATATTAAATTGGTGGATCAACAGTTGGCCATTTCAATTCTCAATCAGAAGAAAGATTCAATTAACTGTCAAGTGCTTCCTTTTGTTGATTGGTGGAAAAAAAGTATTTACCATGATGTATTGACCTATTTTATTAATTGATTGATAAATTATGTTGATTTGTATAGACATGTCAGACTAAACATTGGCTATTATTTTATTGAAATAAGTAGGCTTAACTTGTCTGCTCCGTTTAACATGAGTTGAATAGTCAATTATAAACTTTTGTTTTTCATTGTATTTTAGGTATTTAGGGACAAAAGCAATTTAGAAACGGTATTTTAAATAAATAATATTCCATCTCACTTTTTATTATGCAATATGAAATAAAATAAAATTAAAAAAGAAAAAAGAAAAAAAACTCACACACACTTTAAAACGCTCTAGAGACTTCGTTAAATTTTATGCTTGAATTTCAAACAAATGTTGACACACTTTCTATTTGTCAAAATTCACCCATAACAAGGAAAAAAGCTTTCAACTTGGCCCACTGCCCGAGCGTGTGAGTCAGTCTTTAGATAAACTAAGAAGTTTTCTAGGTATTGATTTTGAAGTTTATTATCAATTATCCGATCCATAAGGAACATTTCACTCTTTACTTTTATTTTGTTTCCCAACAATTTTCGACGTTTTAGCAATGCTGTAATGACGAATGAAATATAAAAGAGATGAGTAGATTTTTTATAACGCTGACAAAGGGTTTAGATCTATCTAGCTTAGTTCATAATCTTTAAATCTAAATCTAACATCAAACTATGACAATTTGTCAATCATACTTGTTTTATCATTCCATCCCCACTTCCCGCCCGCTTTATTCCTTTCATTAAATTTAGATTCAGACTTTGTTCCATTAGATTTATATGTAGATTTTAATTTTAAACTTTACAACTGGTATATTTGAATATTATCATCTTTTTTTTTACACCACACTGTATCTGCAGTGGATCACATCAACATCATATTAGTAAGGGCTTGGTGGAGAGATCAACCGAATTGATAAGGACTATACGAGGAAAAGCGCCTGGATTTGGTTTTACATTTTCGCTTGATATTTTAATTCCAAGTAAAACATTAACCGGCAACGTTGAGAATGATTGTCCTCTTGGAGAGATATATTAAAGAAGATTTTTAAAAGTCTCAAGGTTCTGAATATTTGAAGCTGTCAAATACATAGTTTTGGAGCGTATAATTTTGTTCTATGTTTTCCGAAGTTCGCTTTTCTTTTACTTAGATCTCTTCCCCTCCTGTTGTATTTGAAGAGTGTATCATTATTGTTATGTTTATTAATCAAAAGTATCACATCTGAAAAAGAAGTTCAAGATCAAGACAAATTGTGATGTTCTGTCCAAATTTGGTTAGGATAGGTCAACATTAAGGGGTATAATTCATATGTATACTTATATGCCTCAACGTAGTGCTGCCCTCTGATGCATGACGGATCCAAAAAAGGAAAAAAAGGGAAAGAAAACAATTTTTATAAAACCTCCCAGTAGATCAGAATGTAGATCTAAATTTAACTTTAATAGCGTAACATTTTTTGTTCGATATTATTTTTAATTAATTGCATTTAATTGTCAAAGAGTTTATAGACATAGAAAAGACAAAGAGGTTATGAATAATACTTTCAATATTGGTTTTTCTACCTAATATTGATATGATAATAAAGCATTCCTAAAAAAAATATTCCTTGAAGAAACATGTTAAGGCTATGCTCTCGAGAGTCTGATGAAAGAGCTCACTCATTGGCCATATGTGCTGCACTTGATGGTTCATCAATATTTCTCTCCATCTTGGTCTAGCTAGATTGATCTTATTTTAATATCTCCTTGCATCAACGCAAGGTAATCTGTTGCTACGATTACTCATTAGAAGGTTATAATTATATCGATACCCAATCCAATTGCGAAACACCTGTTGCGATTTTTCAAACGTCGATAATTTGTAATTACTTTAAGGTAATTTTTTAACGTGATCTCCAAAAAGACTTTCTGATTCTCACAATCCTTACACAAACAGACATACAAACAGAAAAACGGTCGTACAATACAAATAGGCAAACGATCTTCGTATGAAATTTTTTTTCAAAGCATTAAAACAGCCCTATCTTTCAAAATCTTAGAGTATCTATTTTGAAAGCAGAACACGTCTGAAACATTTTAATAAATTGCTCAAGACAGCCATGGTTGAAATTTTTATGAGCCAGTTTGGTTTGCAATCCAAGTCTCTCTCAATCTCTCTCTTTCTCTGTCACTGCATATACACACACACACTCTTTCGTAATCTTCCTCAGCGACTCTCTTTCTCTTTGTGAGCATATCCCAATCTCTCCTTTTAAATTGACCCCTTCTCTTTCTGTCTCTCTCGTTCTCTTTGTCTATCTCTCTGTTCGTCCCTCTTTCTCTCTTTCTCTGTCCCTGTGTCTCTGTCTCCTCCCCCCCCCCTCTCTCTCTCTCTCTCTCCGTCCTTCTGTCCATTTCTCCTCTCTCTCTACGTCTGTCACTCTTTTTCCGTTTTTCTGTCTCTCTGCCTCTTTGACTGTCTTTTTTTCTGCCTCTCTGTCTCTCTCTCTCTGTCTCTGTCTCTGTCTCTCTGTCTCTCTCTCTCTCTCTCTCTCTCTCTCTCTCTCTCTCTTTCTCTCTCTCTCTCTCTCTGTCCCTCTCCTTCACAAACGCCCAGACAACATCATAAAACAATTTCAGTGCCTTGTCAGCTTGACCTTGTCTCAGCTCCGGGCAGAACCTCCATTGTTTATCGCCCCTTGTCCCCACAAAAATCGATTAACACAGCCTTAACTCCCCTCTTCTAATGTTGCCTTTTCTCAGAGGAATTTTTATGCAAGTGCACAAGCGATCTTCAATTATTTTTAAAACCGTTGCATCTGTTGTGCTTTGACTTTAATAGAGTTTCGATTTTACTTTTGAAACTCCTCCTCCATTCTAACTCCTTCTCTTCCCGCCTCTATCTTCCTCTCTTCTTTACCTTCGCACTCTAACTGCTTTGAACCTTCTCGGTTTCTATTTCCGTGTTTTTCATTTTTTACGTTTAATACCTCCTACTCTTAGCTCTTAAATTTTGAAATTTTGTCTCAAAATCTTGTTCTCCCGCTTTCACTTTTCCCTCCCTCTCTTTCTCTCTTTGTCTCTCTTTCTCTTTCTCTCTCTCTCTCTCTCTCTCTCTCTCTCTCTCTCTCTCTCTCTCTCTCTCTCTCTCTCTCAATCTGTTTTGAATCCTCTTTGTCTCTTCCTACATCTCTTTCTCTCTTAACCTTTTAGTATTTCTACGCTTAGTTCTTAAACTTTGTCTCCAAGTGCCTTTCTACCGCTTTAATTTCTCTCTTTTTCTCTCTTTCTGTCTCTGTTTATCTGTCTGATTTTCTTTTTGTCTGTCTCCCTCTTCCCCCCCCCCCCCCCTCTCCCTCTCTCATTGTCTCTCTCTCTCTCTCTCTCTCTCTCTCTCTCTCTCTCTCTCTCCTCTCTCTCTCTCTCAAGCTCTCTATTTCTGTTTGTGTCTGTACTGTCTCTGTTTTTCTTATACAAGGTCTTACACCCTTTGCTCATACTACATGTGGTTACTGACATTTCCTCTCCATCTCTACCTTTTTGTGTCTTCTTTCTGCGCATTACGTGTAGCTTTAGTTTCAACTTTTCTCTTAGTGAATTTGCAAAATATTTTTCTCGTCTTTTCTTTGAGTCTTTGCTTTCTTCCTCCAGATGTCATTCGCTTTCGTAGATTTGTATATCGTATTTCCTTTTTCGTCTCTATCTTTCTTTGAGTCTTTTTTCCTAATCACCGATAGTATAAAATCTACACTGATTAAAATTTCGTTACATGTTTGCGACGTTTTATCATGCTTTTTTTTTATTCAAACGAGTCTCTTTGGTAAAGAGTTTGGTTGGAGTCTTTCAACCCTTGATATCTCATGCGAGTAAGAATTTGAGCGATGAAGTTAAAAATAAAACAACTTTCAAGATTCGAATACAAAACTGGTTTTCTCCATATGGAATCTTAGAAATCAGTTTTTAAGAATATTTGATAAAATTTGTTGGAATTTATTTGAAGGTCTATCTTTTATCTTTTTTTTTTTATCTTCCTTAAATGCAGTTCCTCGGTAGTTTAGTCCTGGATATGGGGTTATATGTATCTTGGGACAGAATGTCTGGTAGTCGATTCTCCCTGTGTGCATTCATATTGTTCTTACTTTTCCACCTATGTGTCTGTGTTTCTCTCTTTCTTTTACCCTTTTTTTTTACTCTCTGTCACTGGCTCTCTTTCTCTCTCTTACTCTCTATCTTTTAATCTTTTTCTTCCTATCTTTCTTTCTTTCTATCTCATTCTATCTCTCTCTCTCTCTCTCTCTCTCTCTCTCATTTTTTTTCTGAAACATGCATTGTCGTTAAGCCATTTACTGCATTTTTCATAAAAATAAACCAAAGTTCTGCCTGTCATTGTGTCATATTGCCGGCCGTTCGCCACGGAAAAGAGATTGCTCCAAACTGCTTACTATAAAAATCCATTTACGCATCAGGGCGGGAGGGCTACCCTACCTGTGTCTCTTATATAGGAAGTATCCTTTAAGGGATTATTCCAATGCGCACTTTTAGGGACTTTTCATATGTGCACTTTTAGAGATTTCTCATGTGTGCACTTTTAGGGATTTCTCATATGTGCACTTTTAGGGATTTCTCATGTGTGCACTTTTAGGGATTTCTCATATGTGCACTTTTAGGGATTTCTCATATGTGCACTTTTAGGGATTTCTCATATGTGCACTTTTAGGGATTTCCCATAAATATGTGCACTTTTAAAGACTTCTCATATGTGCACTTTTAGGGATTTCTCATGTGTGCACTTTGAAAGACTTCTCATATGTGCACTTTTAGGGATTTCTCATATGTGCACTTTTAGGAATTTCTCATATGTGCACTTTGAAAGACTTCTCATATGTGCACTTTTAGGGATTTCTCACATGTGCACTTTTAGGGATTTCCCATAAATATGTGCACTTTTAAAGACTTCTCATATGTGCACTTTTAGGGATTTGTCATATCTGCACTTTGAAAGACTTCTCATATGTGCACTTTTAGGGATTTCCCATAAATATGTGCACTTTTAAAGACTTCTCATATGTGCACTTTTAGGGATTTCTCATATGTGCATTTTTAGGGATTTCTCATATTTGCACTTCTAGGGATATCTCCGATGTGAACTTTACAACGATGCTTCAATGCACACAAGGGTAAACTGTTGTTTTCTAGCATATTTTTGTTATTGCCTTCTCAGTTCAACATCTTTTCAGACAGGCCCCTCTATACTTTGGTAAAAATTAATGTCGTGCTGCATGCATAATTAATTATCAGGAAAGGCTAGTTCAAGATATAAAGAAAAAACATGGAAAAAAATGTAGAACTTGATGATAAACAATTGTAAAGATTTATAGTTATATAAACAAAAGGAGGGCTAGAAATAAGGGTATGAAATTGAAGAGAGTGAGAGAGAGAGAGAGAGAGAGAGAGAGAGAGAGAGAGAGAGAGAGAGAGAGAGAGAGAGAGAGAGAGACCGGCAGACATACATACAGACAGACAGACAGACAGTCCGATAGACAGAAAGACAGAGAGACAGAGAGAGAGGGCGGGGGGGGGGGGGGGGGGGGGGGGAACGGGAGGAAGAGAAAATTAGATAGAAATTAACGCAAAATAAGGGAAAGCATAAAGGGAGATAATGTAAAAGAGGCATAATGAAAGACCGAGTGAGATGGGAGAGAGAGAAAAAGAGAGAGACTAAAAAGTAAAAAGAGTGTATGTTTCTGTTAAAGAGAAAGAGAGAGAGAGAGAGAGAGAGAGAGAGAGAGAGAGAGAGAGAGAGAGAGAGAGAGAGAGAGAGAGAGAGAGAGGAAGTAAAGTATGTCGGTCATTTAAATCTTTGAGAAAAAAACTATACATAGGCCTTAAGTCGAAAGTGGAAAGAGCGAGAGAGAAAATATCAATAGAGTGTAAGAGAAAAGGAGGATGAATGACAGAGGAGAGTTGTAGAATAAAACCGAAACAGAATGGGAAATTCCAAAACACATAATATGCCAAAAAAGAAAGTCGAAGGAGGAAGAGAGGAAGAGAGCTAGAGAGAGAGAGAGAGAGAGAGAGAGAGAGAGAGAGAGAGAGAGAGAGAGAGAGAGAGAGAGAGAGAGAGACAGAGAGAGAGACAGAGAGAGAGACAGAGAGAGAGACAGAGAGAGAGAGAGAGAGAGACAGAGAGAGAGAGAGAGAGAGGGTCTAAAAAGAGACAGGCACACAACTTTATAACTACGGGACTAAAAAAAAAAGCAACACAAGTGTGGTGTTTTTGCTTTGCTATTTAGAGAGAGAGAGGGAGAGAAAGATAGAGATAGAGAGATACAAACCAGACATACAGATGAACACACACACACACACAAATTATGAGAGATCTGTAAATCATCAGAGTGAGATAAAAATGGAAAATAGTTACAGGTTGTCTTAAGGAATCAAATTACAAGATTTAGTAAGACGTGTGTGTGTGCGTACAGTGCAGTATGGGAGTTGCATTAATATCAGATTAAGGGAAATAAAGAGCTTTGTCTGTTTCAACTCTTATCAAATTAGGACAGTAAAGCTATCATTTCAGCTTATATATATATAAACCAACTGCGTTAATTTTTTTAACGCTTATCAATTTGCTTAAGATGGCTTTCTGGTTGGATTCTGGAGTAAATCCAATCATTTCAAGTAGTTGCTCTTTTTGTGCATGTCAGAGCGATACACTGTCGACAAGCTAATGGGTTAGAAACCTGGATACTTAAACTCTATAATTTAAAATGCTGCAAGAGATGTCTGCTTTTCCCCATCCAACATTTGGATAAATCTATCGTGAAAGTCCAACCATGTAGCGGCTGAGAGAAAAGGATGCCATCTAATATGTCGATAGATCAACGGATGTCAATCAAGAGCCCCAGACTTTGCTTCCCGGATTTAAATAAAAATCCCGGATTATACCAAATTACAGCAAGACCTATATTCTATTCCATGTCTTTTCATTTTTGTTTAAGAACCAATCGCTTGAGAAAAGACAGATACAGAAGAAAAAGGTATAGTTCTCGCCAATGTTTGCCCTAATATTTGCCAAACGTAAAAAAGTGCTTCTGATTAGATGAAGTCCTCAGTTTTGAAATCGTATTTAAGTGGCTGTTTTCCTGTCATACTCTTCTATGCAGATTTTTAGTTTATAGTCTCAAGCTTTAAAATCTTTTGAGAGAAATATATTGCAGGTAATATTTAATGAAACAGAACAAATGATTATGCATCATCTTACTAACCAATAGCGGATTCGTGCATGGTTTTGAAAGTCACTCACCGGCTAAGTACTTGGTGTGTAGAAAAAAAAAGTAATGTTCACCACATTTCTCTCAAAGACTTTGTCGTGCTTCACAATAAATATTCTACTAATCTGACCATTAAAAAACCGCGTGATTTTATGCATAATTGTATTTAAACGGCCAGGTAAGTTTTAAAGTTTTCACCTGGTATTTCAACAGTTCATGTTTTTTTTTCTCTCAAATTCTTTATCTTAATAGTAATTTAAACCTTTGAAATGGCTCTGCAGCAAGGATCATACATTTTTCAACGCAATAATCCATTATTTAGTGTCAATTGATATTTTGACTAATCTTTTTTTTTTAATTATTTGATTCGTAATTCGCTATGGAAACATGCAATTGCAAGTTTAGCACACCGATTAAGACAAATCAGATTGTGGCTTCTCCTGAGAAATAGTCCAAATCAGACTAGACATACGACGTTATGGACTTGCACCGGAGCATTGTTTGTTTTCAGTGTTTGATTCAAAAGTTCCCTTATGCCTGGTCTATATAAAAAGATTTGTTTTAGTTACTTGGTAAGGTCTGACTTTTCAATCAAACATTACTATAAAAAATCAAACATGAATTTAAAAAAGCGCCGGCACGGTCCTCACCACGCCTTGATATGTAACAAGTTTGATGCCTCGTCTTTCCAACGCCGCCTTGCCTGTAATCAGTTTGTATACATGGACTTGGTTCAAAAAAAAGCTTGTAAAAAAACCATCGATCAACCATACCAAATTTTCTGTGACGCTTTCATTTCTTTCTTTCTTTCTTTCTTTCTATTTTCGCTGTCCAAGGACATTCGAAACCTTGTGGACTTCCAGTCTTACCTGGATGATAACAGAAAGCCAAGAATCTCGGCGTCTTCAAACTTATCAGCTTCCATTGGAGAGAAAAAAAAACCAAAACACAACAATAAAACAGGACAGAATCGGATTAGCAACATTATTTCCAGACTGGCGCTAGTCTGGGCTCTATTAATGTTGAAGCTGTGTGGTGTGTCGTCGTGCTGTCTCACCTGTGCTTGGCCAATATCAGCTGGTTATGCAAATGAGGTGATCATGAGCGTGTGCTGTTCGGAGCACAGAGCATATGGGAACTCAAGGTGCGGGGAATGGTGTACATGTACCCCCTGCATAGTCTCAAACTACATGTATAGAAATTACTTAAAACATGGACAAGCAATGGGAGATCAGCTAAATCCAACAGTGACACAAACTAGACAGCAATGTTTTTTTCAGGTTTCTCTTTCTCTCTAAGATCAATCGTAAAACAAATCACTCAGGAAGTCACAGACGCTAAGGCAATGTTTATACTTTTTTTTAACCGAGAAATTGGGCCAGTGCAATGGGCTGTTGGTCGAATGAAAAAAAAAGAAAATTTGTGTTCTGCATTTTCGACCTTGTGGCGTTAAAATCGTTTATGGTGGTATTGTTGTTTTCGTGTTATTGTTGTTGTAGTTTGTTCTCGTTTTTGCTGTTGTTAATATTGTTGGGTTTTTTTGTTGTTCGTGTTGCTTTCAGTGCTGTTTTCCTTGAACTATTTATGCTGCTTTCATTGCTTTAAGTATTGATATTGCTTCTGTTGTGCTAATATGAAAAAACATTAAAAAAAACCCTTAAATTGGCAGGATACATCGAAAAGACAAGTCTACCGTACAATTTATTGTCTTCAGGTGTGAACAGATTTCTTCAGAGTCACATGATGCCACAAGATACCGAACGATACCGCACGATGTAGCATGATGCCCCAAGGTGAAACAAGATGCCACAAGGTGCCACAAGATGCCACAAGATGCCACACGATACCACAAGGTGCCACACGATACCACAAGGTGCCACAAGATGCCACACGATACCACAAGAGGCCACAAGATGTTATAAGACGTCACATGATGCCACACAATGCTACATAATGCCGCACGATGTCACAAGAGTCCACAAGATGCCACATGATGTCACACGATGCCACAAGATGCCATAAGATGTCACAAGGTGCCACATGATTCCACACGATGCCACAAAAGACCACAAGATGCCATAAGACGTCACATGATGCCGCAAAATGCTACATGATGCCACACGATGCTAGAAGATGCCACAAGATGCCACAAGATGTCACATGATGCCACAAGATGCCACACGATACCACAAGGTGCCACACGATACCACAAGGTGCCACAAGATGCCACACGATACCACAAGAGGCCACAAGATGTTATAAGACGTCACATGATGCCACACAATGCTACATAATGCCGAACGATGTCACAAGAGTCCACAAGATGCCACATGATGTCACACGATGCCACAAGATTGCCATAAGATGTCACAAGGTGCCACATGATTCCACACGATGCCACAAAAGACCACAAGATGCCATAAGACGTCACATGATGCCGCAAAATGCTACATGATGCCACACGATGCTAGAAGATGCCACAAGATGCCACAAGATGTCACATGATGCCACACGATGCTATAAGATGCCACAAGATGCCACAAGGTGCCACAAGATGCCACATGATGCCACAAGATGCCACAAGATGCGCGTGTTCTTCCTTGCCTTTACCGTTGTAAATGTTTCGAGGTTTCTCGGTTTCTCGACTAGTTAAATAAGTTTATTCTATCCTAAGTATAAAATGTCGTGTTTCTGTTTGTTTCTTTGAACAATTGCTAGGTTGATCAGACACCTTTTTAAAATTAATTTTAAATAAAGTATTTTGGAAGGACATAACGAAATAACCTGCGTATCTAACATATGATAATGTAGCACCTGTTAATCCATTTCTCATATGTTGTTGAAGCTGCTGTTTGTCCTTCTCACACAATTATATTGTTGTAGCTGGAGTTTGACTTGTAACATAATTATATTATTGAGCTTGTGTTTGTACTTGTAACATAGTTATGTTGTTGTAGCTGCTGTATGTCCTTGTGCCCTAAAGTTTCAAGCTCTTTCATGAGGACACATTAACTTTAAGTTTACATCGTTTTCTTTATAATGAAGAAACAAAGTGAGATAAAATGAGTGCTAGAGAGATGGAGAGAGAGAGAGAGAGAGAGAGAGAGAGAGAGAGAGAGAGAAATAAAGAGACTCTGAGAGACTCTGAGGCCGAAATAATGCGAGACAGAGAGAGTGAGAATATAATGTAAGGCATAGAAAAGATAAAAAATGGTCGAGAAAGAATATAAAAAAAAAAGAAATAATTCTTGATAATAGTAAATGTTTCCCTTTCGTCACTAAGGTAACCTAAACTTTATTTGTGACATGACAGACAAGTGTAAATCTGTTACCTTTTTTGTTGTTCTTTACCTACATGTACAAAATTAACCTCTTCTGTAGCTTTAGGCCTAGACCGTATGTTTTTCTTCTTTATTGAAAAGCTCAAATCTTGGACCAAAGAAATTAAGCAGTTTCGTGCTCACCATATCTCCCATCTAGACACAGTTCAAATAGAATGTCTTCGTCTTGGCCACACACATATACAAACTAACATCAAATACATACATACATACATACATACATACATACATACTTGCGCACATTCACACACTCACACACACACACACACACACCGATTAATACGATTTGATTTTACAGCTTAACTTTCCATCTCATTAAAACACACCCCTGGCCCTCCTCCCACACGGGTCTCCTTCATCGGCGACGTGGAGTTTCCCAAAACGAGGCAATTTAATTACCTGCCCTAAACCTGGCGTGGGTTTCAGGTAAGCCACTGTGGCTCGCGGGTTCCCAGACCTCCAAATCAGACAGGACACCCAGTTACCTGGAGTCGGACACCTATAGGATCTGCTGCTGAATTCCGGACATGTTCCGTCTGTGTGTCTGGCCTCATATGGTGCAGTGGTATCAAGAGAAATGCTTCAATGTGTATGTGAAATTATTTTTGCTTTGACATAATCATGCAGGTTTCGTAGGATTTAATTTGTTTTAGCTCTTCCTATTTTTAAGTGGCTATTTTTGAGCAGTTTAAGAAGACTAGGGTTTAGGTGAAAGTCCATCTCTACACAACAATGTTTATCCAAGTAGATTTATGAAAGCAATGCTATTAGGATGAAAAAAATTACGTAACGTATTTGACGATTTTGTTGATGTAAGTCAAGGTAAGAAATGTTTGTTCTATTTGGTCTAGATACGTTCTACAGCCGCCATCTAAAACAGTTTAAAAAAGTTAGAAGCTAAAAAATAAATTGTCTCCTGTTTTATGCTGTCTTACCTGAATAAAATTGTCACAACGCCGCTATATACATACCCGCTCATATAATAATCACCTCTACAGTCTTGAGCTGTATATTAAAATTATACCGAAATATCCATCTCTGTCCTCAAAGGTGGTAGAAGAGTTGATGTAAAAATAAGAATCTAAAAGAACAGGTCTAAAAAAATGTCAACTCCCTTTAAATATACTGCATGAGATGCGCAAAATATTCTTGAGTGATGGAAAGATTTTTGGTTGATCATTGCAGTTTTAATTTTAGTAATGTATTAATTTAAAAGGTTTGTTAAGATAAATACTTGAGAAATTGGTATTAAAGAAAATGCAAATCACACATATGAATTTTCAATTTAAGTCAGAGAATTTTAAAGAGAAAAAAGTCTTGCTTCGTAATTTTAATTTAAAAAAGTAACCATTTTTTTGCCTGTGGAGGCAATAATAGTTAAAGCGACATTTTCATAATAAGAATAGTTTAGGCGATTGAACAAAACTACAACCTTTTCTCGAATCAATAGCAAATGTACTGCATTTCTTGATTTGATTCGAAATACAAAGCCATTCTATTGAGTTCAAGGAAACCATAAAGACTGTTCCAAAAATATTAGTTCTAAATAAATCTGCATTGAAAAAAGCCCAGAGTAACATCAGAACTAGATACCATTAGGTCTGGCCCGGGTTCGGTGACTCGAAGTGGTTTCGAAACGCAATAGTTTGATCAACAGTATATGAGTTTAGATAATATTAAATTGATACGTGGTGAAAACTGACCATGTAAAAACAGACTTTATGTTATCAACAAATGATAGCTACTAAATCGTACTGTTTCTTGTGAATTAATTAAAAAAAGTTATCTGTTTAGTGCTATCTCTAACGGTTCTCATCGATAAACCCCTATCTCAGGACAAACTAAGAATTTTTTTTACATAAATCAAGTGAGCGGGTTGGATTCCTGTTGCGATTTTTTCCAAAATACAAAAGATAAGCTCGAAAAGGAATCTGAGTAATAAATTTCTTTCCATAAAAACTTTTTATTATAAGCTTTATCAATGTTGTATGAGACAGCTTAAGCCTGATTATATGTGGAACTTTCTGTAGCCGTCCTGTGAGATTATAGAGCCTAATTAAGCTGGAACAGAATATCCTATATTCTCTCTATAAATTTGAAATACCCCCCAAAATATTGATCTTCTAAATTTAACAAAAGTTGCAAGAAGTTGCGTTAAATATAAATTAATCCAAGTTTGACAACGACGAAGCAAGCATTTTAGGTATAGGTAAAGGTAGAAATTTATTCTGTTGCGCACATATTTTACCCTACGACTTTGAAAATGCCCAGCCTTCGTTGTCTTAGATAGCCACCAAGATCTTTCATCTTAGGCGCGTTGAGTTAATCAATGGCAGAATGCTTCAATTTATTATGCGACACATTATATATATATATAAATATATATATATATATATATATATATATATATATATATATATATATATATATATTATATCGAACAGAAAAGGAATAAGACAACAGGTTTGTTGCTGTAAAGAAAATATTCCGTGATACTACTTTTTTACTTAAACAATGAACCCGAAACCATCTTGAAAGCCTATTAGCGTCTCATCCTAGCGTTGCCCTTACCTTCTTCTTTGAATGACCTACCATAAGAAAAAAAATAACGATTAAAATGGACCATGATAAATCTCGCTGTTTTTTTTTTTTTATCTGGTTGTGTGATATATGCAAATTTTTAGTTGTGCACTCCAAAGCTATGTGAAATTAAAAAACAGACTTCCTGCCGGATGCCCTTTTTCTCATGAGCATTATTTTGGGTATAGTTTTTACACATATAATCTAATTGAGGATTTTGTTATATTTCACCAAAAGCGGAATTTCTTTCTAACATTTTTTATTCATAACTATTTTCACATTATTTTTTATATTTTTGAGGTGCAACTTAATTATGCAGCGGTTTTGGATATTATTTTGTTGGTAATTTTGAATTTGTTTGTAAAAATTATAAAAGTAAAATTATCGAACAAGCAGATGCATAGCTTGATTTATAATTATGTGTAAAAGTTAATACTATCTGGTGATATCAACGCATTTTTAAAAGTTCTTTCCAGCTATTTAATCCTGAAAAAACATAAATGTTCATTCCTCAATCAGAGGTAAAGCATATGCTACCGAATTATTTTTTACCTAATTTTCCTTTTAGCATCTTACAAGTAATTAAGGATAAAAAAAAGGATTTAACTGAAAATGGAAAGTGTATATGTGGAATAGTTTTGTGAATCTCCATATAATTTTTTTCCACCATTTTTATTAATTGATCTTCTATGTTCGAGATAAATCAAACTTTTAAGATTTCATGTTTGGTCTGAGCAGTTTACTGTGGGGTTATTTATTATTTTTAAAAAGACTATTCTAGAATTAAAAGTACATGTAATATCTTACATTTACAAGTTAAAATGGTCTGAACAGGTCTAAAGGTGTATTTTTGATACAAAAAATTTGCTTCAGAAAAAATAATGGTCAGGCTAAAAATTCCCTTTGTCTGTGGTTCAATGTTTCTTGCCAGATACATTTCCTTCTTTAAATTCCATCTGTGTAAAAATTCTGATTCATTGTTACTTGTTTACTTGGAATAACCGTTTTCCCCTTTCAAAATTTTTATTATTTTTATGGTTGTTATTATTATTATTATTATTATTATTATTATTATTATTATTATTATTATTATTATTATTATTATTATTATTATTATTATTATTATTATTGTTATTATTATCATTATTATCATTATTATCATTATTATTATTATCATTATTAATGTTGTTGTTGTTGTTGTTATTATTTTGATCAGTACTTTTATTTTTACTATTAAATTTTGTAATGAGTGGCCTTGGTAGCATTAGTAGTAGTAGTAGTAGTAACAGTAGTAGTTGTAGTAATAGAAGTTGCATTAGTAACAGCAGCAGCAGTAGTAGTAGTAGTAGTAGTAGTAGTAGTAGTAGTAGTAGTAGTAGTAGTAGTAGTAGTAGTAGTAGTAGTAGTAGTAGTAGTAGTAGTAGTAGTAGTAGTAGTAGTAGTAGTAGTAGTAGTAGTAGTAGTAGTAGTAGTAGTAGTAGTAGTAGTAGTAGTAGTAGTAGTTGTAGTAGTAGTAGTTGTTGTTGTAGTAGTAAAAGTAGTAGTAGTAGTAGTAGTAGTAGTAGTAGTAGTAGTAGTAGTAGTAGTAGTAGTAGTAGTAGTAGTAGTAGTAGTAGTAGTAGTAGTAGTAGTAGTAGTAGTTGTAGTAGCAACAGCAGTAGCATTAACAGTAGTAGAAGCAGTAAAAATAGAAATAGCAGAAAGAGCACCATCTTTAGCAAAGTAATTGACTTAACAATTTAATATTACATACTAATATCTCACCGTCTCAATTCTTACTGTGATCGAACGTTAGCTCTGTCTCTGTTCTTAAGGTAATCCTTGATTTGGTTTATTATTTCGTTATTAAATTTTGTTTCAGCTGCAGTCTATTATCTTGTTGACGCATTTGGAGCATAAAAAAAAATAAAAAATAAAAGAAATGAGACAAAGAGAAAGGGAAATTTTGTGTTATTAAATATAGTTGAATAAACATTATGTAGGCTAATGTTTGTGTCACTGACTACCTACCATAAAGCTTATTGATTGTTAGATATTTCTTGATTATTAGAAATTCATGTAAAAAGGTATTTTCAAAATGCCTAATTTTATTAAGTTCCCCACGGTAGCGCACCACTAGGGATTTTTTTTTTGTACTTACGCATGATAAAAAACGAGCATTTGAGGGATGTTTCAGAATGTATGGACGTAGCTGCATAAGGATATTGCTATCATAACTATTCTAGAAATAGAAGTGTATTTTTTTAAAATCATCTAGTTTCTTTGTTCCTGCTATTTCCATGTTCCCCAATCGGCTCATGTTGTGTCGTGGTTAATTTCTCTGTCTCTCTCACTTACACACGTTATCATTCACTCAATATTTTCTCTTTCTTGTTTAATTCATTATTTTTAGCTCCTTTCTTTGTCTTCTTCTCATCTCTCTTTCTTCTTCTCGATGTCTCTTATTGTCTCTCACCCTCTCTCTGTCTGTCTCTGTCTCTCTGTCTCTGTCTGTCTGTCTGTCTGTCTGTCTGTCTGTCTGTCTGTCTCTCTCTCTCTCTCTCTCTCTCTCTCTCTCTCTCTCTCTCTCTCTCTCTCTCTCTCTCTCTCTCTCTCTCCTTCTCTCTCTCTCTCTTTAATTTGTGTTTCCACTTCTGCCTGGATTTTTCTTTCTCTTTAAATTCTTCTCCGTTTATCAGCCTTTTTTTGTCTTTTTATCTCACTACCCATGAACCTTTTTTTTATTTCCATCTAGCTTCTCTTTCGTGTCATTTACTCTTCATCTAGTTTTAGGTCCTCTTAATGAGTTTACTTATTTTACAAACATAATATTTCTTCTCTTGTAAACTAGTCAAGCATCACATGATAGAATTATTACCTTCCTGTTTCTACAGACTCCAAAGTCGTTTCGTCATCTGGCAAGTCTTGACCGGAAATGGTGCCTTTTATTGCCGGAACCGGAACTGTCTGCTAATCTCACGTGATCGTTCCATTCGCTCGTGGGCATGCGCAGTGCGAGCGAATGGGCGGATCATGCATGCTTGGCAGGCTAGTCGACATCAACAAAACAACGCTACAGCGGGGAAAGTTGTGATAAGGAGAAAAAGTGTGACGTCACTGTTGGTTCTTATTAACTTGAGAACATTAGAATAGGGCCTTTTTAAATCCTAGGTCCTTTGGTTGTTGTTCATGCAACATGAGGTTCAATTAAAGCAAGATCTTTATAAGTCGTTAGTAATTTCTAAAACCTTTATGGCAAGTCTTGGTTCAGCCATGAATAGATTTAGCATCTAAGCTTTGGTAAGGGGTGACATTAAGGCATATTGTTTGTAACAACGAGAGTAATGGGAGCAGAAAAGGAAATAGGCTCTGACTTTCTGTTTATTTCTCTTTCTCTTCTCTCTCGCTCTCTCTTTCTCTGTCTCCCAATCTTTCTCTCTCTCTCTCTCTCACACACACACACACTCGATCGCTCTCCGTGAAGAAGAACAAATGTAAATACTATTTTGTATAAATAGTTTGGTTCATTGAGAGGTTTATTATCCGCTCTGAAGGAGACACAACCTTGGTGCTCTGGCAGTAATGCGAACAGAAATAGTTTTCGTCAGACTTTTTGGACTCTCAAGAACTGATATAACAAATTGCAGAGGTAAATGATAATACAATTTTGGTGAGATTCAATATTGCATTAGTGTTCCAGTATATGTGTTAATATTTTTAATTTTTCATAAATTTTACAAAAAAAAACAAAAAACGCCAGATAAAAATTATAGGATAAATAATTGTTTTCATTAAAATATGTTTTTTAAATAAAAAAAAAACCATGGCAATATTTATTTCCGAATATTTCATATGAATGAAACAGTATGTCACTGAAATTTAGAAATTTCTGTTTGAGAATTTGTCAGCAATGAAATTCGCAGCTTATTTTTTAATGTTATTTCTAGCTTTTTGGAAATTTCCGGTGCTTTGAAAAATCTCTGAGAGTGCAGTTTAAGGATTGCACTATGTTAACCATTCATTAAATCAGATTCATTGTAAGCAAGTTATGGAAGAAGTCTGTGCAAGCGGTGAATGACTGGTTTGCTCAAATATCCAGTGTCCTTTAAAATCATAGTTTATTTCACGTAAGCCAGTTATAAAGTAACCACCTTTTCCAGTATTCAGGGTTCATAAGTTTTATTTGGAAAAGCAGCATTTCAAATGAGACGAATTGCATTTTGGCAAAAAATTGTATAGCAGTTAAGAGTTCCAATAAGTTTATGCCGTTTTTAAAACTAAGACTTTCGGGAAATGTAATGTTGTCAAATATATTTCTAAAGATTGCGTATGTAACCATTTGGTATAAGGATTTGAGGCAAGACAACAAATACTAAGATACACTAATAACCAGTGTATTCTCATTTCCCCCTGCCAATAATTATGTATTCAGTTCATCCTTTGTATTTAATACGCCCCGAAGTTTTCGTGGAATCGTCTTCATGGTTTCCGGATATATTCTTCTTTTCGGCGTTCACCGTCGTTGAGCCTATGAACACGTGACCAGTCTCCATGCCTGGCGGCTGCGCAATCTTCATATCCCCAACGTGTGCAGATACCCAGACACCCAGATTGAATGAAGCTTCAGAAAAAATTCATCGTCATCAACAAGGTCAGTTGGACTGACAAGAAAATAGGTCTATAATTAGAAAGTCCACATAAATATGAGAAACTAGAGATCTGGACACTGAGTTTTTAGAAAATAATTATTTTGATTTGCTGGATGTGTCTCTATCTGCCAGTAGTCATACATACAGATGGCAGATTATGGCAGGCTGTATTTAACAAACGACAGAGAGAGTGAAAATTGTTACTTGTGTGCTCCTGAAAAATGTTTTTATGAAGAAAAAACACTTACAATAAAACTCCTCTTGGTGTGGATGCTGTAACTGGAAGTGACGTAATTTTCCTATTCCTATCGTTATCATATCATAAATAAATAAATAAACGAATGAAAAAAAAAATCAAAAGAAGCGAAAATCACAACTGTTTTGAATTTTTCAAAACTTCTTAGGTTTATAAGACTAGTTTGACTGTTCAGCTACAAAATTCTCTCTGGGATATATGCAATACTAATTATAAGTACAAATGTTTAAGTAACCTTGGCGCTATTCTAAAGACTGTTGCATTTCCGGTGTTATAATTAACTCTGATTTGATTTGACTGCATGTGTAAGCGCTGATGTGATCTGCCAGCTGTGTGGCAGGATTCGTCTATAACAAAAACCATGAAATACATGCTTTGATTGGCTACAACAGCACAGTTGGGTTTTATAAGGGAAGGAATCCACTAACCACAAGAAGTTTCACTCCATTTGAGAAAAAATAGAGAGGAGCAAGAGAGAGAGAGAGAGAGAGAGAGAGAGAGAGAGAGAGAGAAAGAGAGACAAATAGCGATAAATAGATAGCGAAAGAGAGACAAATAGGGAAAAAGAGATGGAGAAAAAAAAAAGCGATCGAGAAAGATATATAAACAGAGAAACTTTAGAGAGAAAGAGTGATAGAGAAAGAAAAAGAAAGAAAAAGATAGGGACAGAGAGATAGATAGAGACAGCGTTTTGTGAATTCAGTGCTCTTTAACGTGTACAAGTGTTTCTCGTGACTCAAGCTCGTACCGCAATGTGTCCGGGTTGAACGTCATCACTGACAGCTTTCCCTCTCACAGGTTGGCGCTGGTTAGATCTGAAACGTGCAGGGTGCAGATAGGACGCCCAGGAAGTTATTTGCAGAACTATTAGACCGAATGCCATTTAATATTTTTTTTAATTATCTCTAAAGCTAAACTGCAGCTGGACATTTTCATTGAAAAGTCTGTAAAAAGATTTGTTTTTAGTTCAAATATATGTGGAAAGAATTTTTATCCATGACGTGGGTTGGAAATCAAGGTAAAATGCTTAAGACAACCCAACCATGGCAGCTGGTTTGAGAATATTTACATGTTATTGGGCTAACTCAACTTCGATAGAATTTTATCCTTAAGAATGAAAGAATAGGCTCTAAATCTACTTTTTGAAAACGGAACTTCGACACACAGTCACACACACACATAAACCCATATATATATATATATATATATATATATATATATATATATATATATATATATGTGTGTGTGTGTGTGTATACGCACATATTTTTTGTTAATTCTCGACTGCTGTTAAAAAAACATCAAAGGAAATAATCACCTAAAAATGTTCGTTTGTTTAGTTGATTACTTCAGCAATCCAAGTCTCTCAGCCTTTATTGGCAAAATGAATTTTCAGTATCAATTTCAGCGGCTTTCGAATTGGAAAAATATAATATGCAACCCGAAGCAATCCTTTTAAAATGGAAATCGGAAATTTAAAAAACAACAACAATGATTAAGTGCAAGCGTGTTTTTCTTCTTCTTCTCCTTTTTCTTTTTTATTTCAACTTACAATCTATAACATCTTCGAACGTACCAGTAAAAACATGGCAGAATGTGTTGTATTAGCCACATATGTTTCTATATTTCTTTATTCCCAGATACTAGACTGACCACCACCCCCCTCCCCCAGCCAATCATAGCAGACTTAGCAAGATGGAAAAAAATATACTATTGTGGACAACTTATATTATGCTTTAGCTAACATAGTTCCCTGAAAAATATACGCTGTAAACTGTATTTTTCCCCACAACTATAGCATAAGAATGAACTAAAAGGCTAAAACTTAACAGTCTACGCTGAGATAACCCTAGAATTGGCTCTGAAAACTTTCTGGGAAACTTCCTCGCTCCGTATCCACATGCACATACCAAGTGCACTTCATTTTGTTATCGGCCTCCTGTTTTACGGTAGTTTGTAATCATGATTTATCATAGGAAGCTGACCACTTGAAGATATTCATTGCTCATTACGAGTAAAGTGAAAGATACGATTCAAATAAGGTTGTGTAGTAGAGTGCATTTAGCTTTGAACGAATATTCTACCATATTTTGCTTTTTTTTGCTAAACTTGCGCTTTCAAGTTGCAGTTTGTCTGTTTAGAAATAAAGGCAACAAATTAATGCCGACATCAGCGGCAAGTTAAGGGGGAATAAGTTCGTTTAATTGCCTATGAATTCTTATTTCGTATTAGATCAATTGAGGTATAGGAATGAACGGTGGCAATGTTTTGATCATGATTCTATTAGCATCAGTCGAACAAAGAACATTTCGCTTTCTAAGGATTGGTTCATTGCGTAAATACTGGAAGATAAATTTTCATGCCTAAAAAAAAAATAAGAAAAGGCTGATACGAAAACTGTTTGGCATGTCATGATAAAACGAGCCAAAGTACAATTTTTTGCCCAACTTGGAGCTGACTTTAAATTTCATCAGTATGAAGTTTTAAATAGTTATCTGAGGCCTTTTTTCCCTTCGAAACATGATCACAGAAATTAAAATGAATTATATTATATTATATTATTCCTTGTTCCACAAATAAAGCAAGATAAAGTAAAATTTATACTTATAGCAAAACTACATTCGCAAATTTGAAACTGCTGTACAATATATGCTGATGTATGTATAGTAATAATGAAAGTAAAAGCAAGCAAAAAATAATTCAGAAAAAAATAAGGTGACGAAAGCTCGCAGCTTTTTCTTTGAGTTCTGTGTAAAGAGTAAAATGGAGCTAAAAACCAGTGTAAACGGAAAACTCCGATATCTTATATAAAAAAAAAAATCTACAGAAATTTTAATACCTGTCAAAAGTGTTTTCGACAATGCTGTTATTATTTTTGAGCCATAATTCTATCCTTTATTTAAACAATACATTTTTCCTATTTATCTTTTACTTATCCTTCAGCATGTCAGTCAATTACCGTGAACAGATAATTATAGTTACAATGAATTTATCTCTCTCTGTATCTCTCTGCATGACATTTAATTCCACTTTTCCAATAAAAAATTCTACATCATTGAAACCAATAAGATATGACATCTCTATGCCAAATGACGATTAGTCTACACCTAGTGTTTTTACCGCATGCGAAAAACAAAATGTTCGAACTCCTCACAACTATGCCAGGAAAACTGACAACATGGCCCTTACAAAATATAATTTGTCAAAGTTATATACTGGGACAAAATGTTCTACACGAACGTGGTGCTTTATAAAATTAAAGATGCTCAAGCTCGACATGTTAGGTAAGAAATATTTTCAACGGCGGTTTTGGTTTTTATGACGTCAAAAACGGTTCATCTTTTCAGATGAAATACAAATATGCTTGGCGCTCATCAAATAATGGACATATGCTGAGAAAGACAATGTAGCAGTGCATTTGACGCTATCACTAACTACTTGAAGTGCTGAGAAAACCTGAGCGCGTGGTCATGGGAGCAAAGATTACTAATCATTCGTTTTTGGGTAGGCCTGTGGGGTTATAACAGCTATAGACATTTTTTTTTTTTTTTTCTTATTATAAAAAAAATATCGCTGACAATTATTAATTTTTATCTTCACCTTCGGCTTCCTGAGGAAAGGTAGCGTTGGTAACGGTTCTCTCGGGTTTTCCCAGAAACAGCGTTTTCCGAGGATGCCAGAGGCTCAGCCTCGTTCCCGAGCTAACCTTCGTGTCCTATAAAAAGCCCTCTTTCTCTGAGTTGGTTCATAATAATTCAGTCTACACTGAGGTCTTCTCAACAGAGAGAACGCAGCAAACACTGCAGAGAAACAAGTTCTGACGGGGAGGAGAAAAAACAAACCACAAAGTTAGTTCACGCAATTTATCTTTTTTTTTAATGTTTGAAAGATTATTATTATCATTATTATTATTATTATTATTATTATTATTATTATTATTATTATTATTATTATTATTATTATTATTATTATTATTATTATTATTATTATTATTATTATTATTATTATTATTATTATTATTATTATTATTATTATTATTATTATTATTATTATTATTATTATTATTATTATTATTATTATTATTATTATTATTATTATTATTATCATTTTTATTAATATCATTAGCATCATCATCATCAATACGATTATTATTAATATTTTTATTATTACTATTATTGTTATTATTATTATTATTATTATTATTATTATTATTATTATTATTATTATTATTATTATTATTATTATTATTATTATTATAATTATTATTTTTACTTTTCTTATTGTTGATTCTTCAAAGCTGTTTCATCTGTTGTTGCTCTTAAACCTTGAATGGCTACCATTGTAAGCTTACTATTTTAACTGATAAATGCAATGGTATAATTACATGATAATTTTGATTCAACTTACAATAAGTTTTAATGATGAAGCTTAACGACAATGTCCCGTTGGAAAAAAAGCCCCTACTTTCACTCAGGCAGGCTTATGAAACTCTCTTTTTAGGTAGCGAAGTGGCGTATTGGTATAAGGTATGCTCTTGTTGAGTCGCATGGCGATGCGTGTCAAAGCCTCTATGAATCGATGGGTCTAATCCCGCAACGACAAGCATTTTTCGGTCATTTTCACTTAAAGTCTTATCCTAACCACTGCCGAGCGCTACTTACAACTCTAGCTCTTATAATTCCTAGAAGTAGTAGTAGTAGTAGTAGTAGTAGTAGTAGTAGTAGTAGTAGTAGTAGTAGTAGTAGTAGTAGTAGTAGTAGTAGTAGTAGTAGTTATAGCAGCAGCAGTAGCAGTAGAGGTAGTGGTAGTAATAGTAGTAGTAGTAGTATTAGTAGTAGTAGTAGTAGTAGTAGTAGTAGTAGCAGCAGTAGTAACAGTAGTGGCTGTAATTATAGCAGGAGCAGCAGTAGTGGTAACGGTAGCGGTTGTAGTAGTTGTAGTGGTATATTAGTGGTAAAAGATAGATATATGAAATGGGGTCAGCATGGTAAGGGGTTGCTATTTCATGGTGAGGGACAGTGCTATCCTTTTAAGGGTGAGCCTGGATCCTATTTGGTCACGCACTCACGTATACTTCCTAGAAGTTCTATCCCTGAGGGTGAGCCTGGAACCTATTTGGTCACGCACTCACGTATACTTCCTAGAAGTTCTGTCCCTGAGGGTGAGCCTGGAACCTATTTGGTCACGCACTCACGTATACTTCCTAGAAGTTCTATCGCTGAGGGTGAGCCTGGATCCTATTCGGTCACGCACTCACGTATACTTCCTAGAAGTTCTATCCCTGAGGGTGAGCCTGGATCCTATTTGGTCACCTCCTTATGTATACCTCCTAGAAGTTCTATCCCTGAGGGTGAGCCTGGATCCTATTTGGTCACCTCCTTATGTATACCTCCTAGAAGTTCTATCCCTGAGGATGAGCCTGGATCCTATTTGGTCACCTCCTTATGTACACCTCCTAGAAGTTCTATCCCTGAGGGTGAGCCTGTGATCTGGTGCGGCGGAAAGTATCTGATGAACCAGAAGGCGTGACAGTTCGGCATGTGGAAGACCTAAGCAAAAGGTCACCGTCTGACAAAGTGCCACTGAACTCTCCAAAGCGCACTAAGAATGTAAGAATACTTCTACACCTAAGAAAACTGGACAACTTATGCAAGAAGCTGGGGATCTCAAGACTGAGATGGGCTGATGAGGGTTGCATCAAGAAAGAGAACTTACCTTCATTTACTCTGGAGGAGCTGTAAAACATGGAGTTGGATTCCTTATAAACAACGCCATACTCAAAAATGTCAAAGGATACCTTCCTGTCGACGAAAGATGTATCCTATTAAAATATTCCTCTCCTACAAGTCTACGCCCCAACATCAGACTACACAGATGAAGAAGTAGAAATGTTTTATGAAACTTTAGATAACACCATTATAGAAGTCATATCGTCTGAGTTTCTAGTTGGGATGGACAATTTCAACGCAAATATTGGCGATGAGAAACACAAAGCAATGGCCGGTAGACATGGCCCGAGTGATAGAAATCAAAGAGGAACAAGACTGATATATTTTTGTGAAGAACACAAGCTAGCAATCATGGACACATACTTCAAACTACCAAAGAGACAGCTCTACACTTTGAAAAGTCCTGCAGAAATAACAAGGAATCAAATAGATTACATTCTCATAAGCCAAAGACTCCGACAAATCATCAAAATGCAGAACCTATCCCAATGCTGATATTGGATGTAGCTCGGATGAAAATCAAACTCAAAAGTTCAAATACAAAAGCTGCTTGCAACAAACAGCATGATAATGATGGTCTCAAGATTAATACAATAAGACGACAACACAGCATAAAAGTACAAAACAAATATCAAACGCTCATAAATGAAAGTTCTGAACAACAAGAACCAAATGACCTAACAGAAAGCAGAAAATGGAAGGCACTGAAAGGCAGCATGACGCATGGTCTTACCACCTTGCCTAAGAAAAAGAAAAACAAAAACAAAGTATGGATGACAGATGAAACCCTAGATATCATTCTTTAACGCAAGGAAGCAAAGATCGAGAACGATCCAGAAAAGTACAAGAAGCTAAATAAATTGATAAAGAAGGAGTTCATCAAGGCCAGAGAGGAATGGCTGTCAGAAAAGTGCAGAGAATTGGAGGAAATGCACAGAAACAAAAGCAACAAAATCTATGAAGTCATCTATGAATTGTCCAATTCCGAAATCAAACCAATTGGAGGATACAAAACAATTAAGATGGCAAAATTCTCTTTGAAACTGAAGAAATAAAAAAAAATTTGAGTAAGTAGACTACTAAATTATTTGAGGGCAACAGACCAGCAAAGCCAGAACCACCCAACCTAAATAGTTTTAGGATCCTTGAGTGAGAGGTTGCGGAAGCAATATGAATTTCAAAAAATGGTGAAGCACCGAGCCCTGATATCCCACCTCAGGAATGATCAAAGCCCAAGAGAGTTTCAGCACAGACAAGTTGACTGAACCAAACAACATAATCTATGAATGTGGCCTCTTTCCCAATGACTTGTTGGACTCAGTCTTGATGGCGCTCCCCAAAAAATCAAAAGCTTGAGAATGCTCCAACTTCATGAAAGTAAGTTTAATGTTATGCCACTTAAAAATCTTCCTCATCATCATCCTTGGCAGAATGAAAAACAAGCTGAACCGTCAGAACGGTAAAGAGCAAGTTGAATTCCAAGCCAACAAATTAACAAGGGACGCAATTGTTTTTCAATATTTTGGGCCAAAACATGAAAATGGAAAAATGGAACAAGGGACGCAATTCTTTGTTTCAATATTTTGGCCCCAAAACAAATGGAAGTGCAAAAAGACTTATAGGCATTTTTATATAGACTATACCAAAGCGTTTATCGTGTAAAGCATTCTAACATGGTAGAGGCTCTTGCAAGGGCAGGCAGAGAAAGAAAAGATATTAGAATCATTACGGAGCTATATTGGAATCAGAAGGCTGCTATTAGAGTTGACCAGGAACTGTCTGAACCGGCTGCAATCCGAGTTGTAACGGGATGTGTTATATCCACGTACCTATTACAGAGTATATCTTCCGGGAATGAAATCACATGAATGGTTTCAACATCAACGGCACAAACATCAACAATATACGCTACGTAGACGATATCACCCTGCTGAGAAAATCTTTGTTGTAGTGAAGTGAACAAAAAGGGCTTGACATGAATGTAAAGAAAACGAAAACGATAATCATAAGTAAAAATGAAGACAGGCAAAACCAAAACTCAGTTGACGGAAAACAAGTTGAACAAGTACAACAATTTAAATATCTAGGCCAAACAGTTACCAACGACGGCAAAAGGAACAAAGAAATTGAGATTTGTATTGAACAAGCCTAATCAATGTTCATGAAATTAAATGATTTTTTTATGTCAAGAGACATTTCACTAGATCTCAGACTTAGAGCCATCAACCTCTATGTATATTCAATACTCCTCTACGGCGACGAAATATGGACTCTCTAGGTAGAATCAACCAAGAAACTTGAAGCCCCGCAGATGTGGATTTTCAAACGTTTGGCAAAAGTTAGCTACGAAAAATAGAGTGACAAATGAGGAAGTTTCAAGAAGACTTGCTGCTATCTCAAAAAAAAACACACAAAGTGTCATATTTTGCCATATTGCAACACATAATAATGAAAAGGGGAAAGTGTAAAAAGGAAAATTACTTGCATAAGAAAATTATACAGTCAGAGAAGAGTTAAGCAATAAGCGGATTATGCTTTAAAGATGCGAGCTATAAGGGCAGTAACCTGAATAAAATTTTCAATTCCCTTAAGGATAGAAATTACTTCCATTTGTTATAGGAACACTGCGCTGAAATATAATTCATGTACATGTATTAATCATTAAAAGTTACACTGATGAGCTGATAGACAACATTCCCACTTAATCTCAGCTGACATTAATAATAAAATCTTCGTTGAGTGTAAACTATTTTAACAATAACTAATGGCATTTAAAAAAAAATGGTTTAGCCATAGTGGTTTAAAAATAAAGCATGTTTTGAGCTTATGGACAAGTTCATCTTTTCATAAAAAAATTACTTACAAGTGTTTCAATAAGCATTATATGTTTAATTATTGTAAAATCGTTTAAGATGGTAGGCAAGCAACACAAAAAAAATTAAATACTTCACTAACACTTTTTCTTCTATTTGTTACTAAAGAGTATAATAAAAAAAGGCAACATGTACGCACATTATTTAAATTTGCATGCATAGGAAATCCTATTTATTTCATAGCGTTCAACTGAATTTAAATTATGTTGGCGATTTTTCTTTTTTTTTCTTTTAATTTCCCAAGCATCTTCATGCACAGAAATTGGATTTTTTATTAACTTTTGAGTGAAAACTGACACTTTCTGTTTCGAAGGAATAAAATTGACTTACATTTTATGTTTGTGAATTTAATCGCTGATAAAGTAATCTTTGATATCAATATCATTCAAACCTCGATGATGAACTTGGTTCTTGGCAAGAGTAGTAGTAATATGTTTGTGACAAAATAGAGTAATATTTTCTAAACAAGCCGATCACATCTCATTGATAAATTAATAAAAAAAAAACAATGTTCAGTATTTGTCTCGTTACGCCGCAGATACTAGAGGCAATATTCTGCCTGAATAATTGGCAAACACAGTTGGCTTTTTCCTAGATTTCCAGGAAATGAAAGGACTCTGATTTAATTCTTGGAAACCATAACCTAACATGCTCTTTCAGTCATCTGAGATTCGCAACTAATATCACAAAAAAAACCCAAAAACATTTAATGGTTTCTCTGACCCTCTGTATATCAGTATCTTATTACTGGCACCCTCAGGTTACCTAGAGACATGTTTGACTATAGTCGAGTCAGGATACTAGAATTCGGTTCAGACATGAATTGTGACAGATCTGCAACAACATATAGCAAGATCTTGTCTGGCGCTAGTCGTTCAGTAAATGAGAGCTGCCAACAATGTTTCCATACTATTTGAAATAGCATTCATCAAGAGGTTAATTGGTAAAGTCGAAATGGACTCCCTTGGTTTGCACTCTTGCATACCAAGAAGTTGTTGGCATTCATGAATGGAATTCCTTTGCGGCATAGAAGCTGAGTCATTCTTACGTAGATAGACAGCTTTGGTATCTTTAAAAAAGTTTTCATATTCTGCTCAACGGACAAACACGTTAATGCTCTTACAGAGATCAAGAAAGCTGTCGGAGAGAATATTTTGTTGTTGTTTTGTTTTTGTTTTTTTGACAATCTTCGATTGTTTTGGGGGACCTTTGGAAAAGGCATTGGTGACAAATCTGACCTCATACTCTTCTTTAAATAATCGTCAGCAGTTCAAGACATAGTTATATAACATATATCAACCACAGAATACTTGTATTTGGTTTAGACATGTATTGTGACAGGTCTGCAACAGCATAAAGCAACATCTTGTCTGGTGCTTGTTCTTAATTAAATGAGAGCTGCCAACAATGTTTCTATACTGTTTCAAATGAAAGTCATCAAAAGGTGAGAGAGCCAGGGGTTTTCAGTCTTAAGTCGATTTTTAGCATACTAAGCTATTACGTTTTCTGAAGCTACAAATATTTCTGAAGAGAATGGCGTTTACAGCTTCTTAAAATTGTTGTTAGGAGTTGAGATATCGTCTTTTAAAAATTCCTACCTACGGATACCCACTTTTGTGAAATTGGCTTTTAAAATCTTGGTTCCTTTCTTGTCATTTTTTTAGTTTCCACTCACAAAGCCACATCTTTTTATTGATCAAAAAGTGAAATCAAGTGAAATATGATTGCACAATAATGTAATGAGAGAACGATAAATATTTAAGTCTATTTCTTTTTTTTTATTGGTTTGTAGTGTTTTAAAAATCGTCAATATCCGCAGAGTAGGCACTGTCTTGGTGTTTGCTTTTCAGTGCAATCACTTTCATTTTCAAGATCGCTAGTATCAGTATCATCAATGTCAGAGTCAGAAGCTCTTAGATCTCTCCCAAAATAGTATCAGTATCATCAATGTCAGAGTTAGAAGCTCTGTCCCAAAATAGTATCAGTATCATCAATGTCAGAGTTAGAAGCTCTGTCCCAAAATAGTATCAGTATCATCAATGTCAGAGTCAAAAGCACTGGGATCTGTCCCAAAATAATCATGAAGATGATCTGCGTAGTTCTGGTCCAGTGCATTGTCATCATTCACGCATTAAATCTATTTAATAGAGCAGCCATCCTGCGTCGCTTATCATGAAGTGTCTCTAGATCCTGATGCGTCGGACTCCATTGCTCTCGGTTTCACAACCGATATATATATATATTTATTTGTTTATTTATATATATATATAATTTACAATTTTTATGAAAGTTTTTTGCGTGAGATGTCAAGTTATTTTGAGTAGAACGTTCTTATTTCGCTCAAAATTTAGAACTGATCAAACGGTTGAAACGGAGGATGCGCACTAGATTCTATATTTTCGTATTCAGGCCGACAGAGGTAGGCTTACAAAAATCCAAAATGAACACAATAAAGGTTGTTTTCAAATTTTTTTTTCACAGAGCAAGAAGAAAAAATGTTATTGATTGCAGTCATGACCATAACTCCACATCGACCAAAAATCGATTTTTTTCTTTATAATGTTGTTACTCGAAATTGGTAGTTGCGACTTATGACTGAAAGTCCTCAGCTGCCTCACAATTGATAACAAAAGTCGCAAGGGGCTGTCCTTGGCTTGCGATCTTGCATACTAAACTTTTGGTGGGATTTCTCAATGTAATTTTTTGGTGACATAGAAATTGAGTCATTCTCAGTTAGATAGACAGCATTGGCATCTGTTTAGTACCTTTTCATATTCTGCTGAACAGATAAATACGTGAATGTTCTCCCATAGGTCATGCATGCTGTGGGAAAGAATAATTCTGAAAAATGTTTTATTTTTTTTTCGGTGGGGGAGAGGGGGTGGAACTTGGGAAAAAACATTTGTATCAAATCTGTCCTTTTACTCGTCTTCCAATATCTGACAGCAGTTCCACATCAAACAAGACTAAAACGTACATGTTCTATTGGCTTTCTATCAAGATTTCAGTACAATTTCTATTTTTGTCGTGATTTATAGATGCTTTCAACATGAACCTAGAACTCTCATTTTCATTAGACGTTTGCTTTCAGATGTCTTCCCCTGATCTTGACATTATGTTGCTCGGCAAGACAGGTGCTGGGAAGAGCAAAACAGGAAATACAATTCTCGATCGAAACGCCTTCAAAGCGGTACCCACAATGCATTCTGTGACTATAAAGAGTCAAAAGGAAATAACTAAACTAGAAGATGGACGGATGCTGCGTGTGGTTGACACACCCGGAGTAGGAGACACAAGGGATACAGAAGAAGAGGGGGAGCAAATTTTTAAGACTGCCATCCAAGAGGCCGTGGTATCCAATCCAGCTGGTTACCATGCCCTGATAATTGTCCTGCGGTTCGGGTCCAGATTCACCAAAGATGACATCAAAACACTGCAGTATATGAAAGGAGTCTTTGGACAAAACTTCATCGAGAGACATTGCATCGTCGCCATGTCACACGGTGACGAATTCAAGTATGCTCAGGAAGATGACTCTATCACGGTTTCTTTTATGGAATGGTGCAAGCAGCAAGATGGCCCCTTCCAGACTATCTTCGAAGAGGTTCGGGAGAGGGTCGTGCTTTTTAACAACAGGGGTTCCTCAGAGGAGAAGAGTAAGCAGCGCCGGGAGCTGGTTGCCATGATAGACAGGCTAACCGTCGGCGGGCGCCGCTATACAGATGCTAAGTTTGAGAAGGCCAGGGTGGCGTTAGAAAGGCTCAAGTTAGAAAATAAGATATCTGAGATAACTAAAGAGATCCAAGAAGAGATAAGTCTTATTCTACTTGAAAAACTCCGTGATCAACGGAATCCAAACAAAGGCCAACTGATGGATCGAATCAACAGTATGCTGGTAAAAATCGATCAAGTGGAAACGCAGAATATAGAATTAGTCAAACTCCGCTCAATTGTTTCAGAAATCCATCTTCAAGTGGAACATGAAATAAGATCATTCCAGCTGAGGGAGGAAATAGAGAAGAGAAGAACACTTGACCAAGCCATGGCCAAGTCCAAGATCATGGAGTTGGAAGAAGAAATTATAAGGATAAAGGAAGAATCAGAGAAACGTATATCAGAGATCAACAAAAACTATCAGAAAGTCCGAGATGAAATCAATCGGTCCTGGGCCTCATCCATCTGGAGCTCGATCAAATCTGTGTTTTGGTAAGAAACTCCAGATCTCTGAGCCAAGGACGTAAACTCGGACTGGTCAGAAGTCATTTAGTGAAGCGGTCAATATGTTGTAGCCAGACCCTGAGATTTTTCAACGTTAAATCTACATACTGATTTTATTAAATTCTATTAAGCACACCATGAACAAAAAGTTTAACTGGACTTTTTGCGATGCAGAAATCATTTTCTCTTTGGTTCAGCCATGAATTTCGGAAACCAGAAAAAAAATCTCAACGACCCTTTATCACATTTTTTTGAATGTGCTTGCTTGAAATCAGCTCTATTGCGCATTTTTAAAGTTGCATCTCAGTTCATCTCTCGATATGAATTATACTGACAAGCTGAAGACCCCGTTCTATAATCGGCACTCTGGTGTTAATTTGTCGGGCCTGGGGTACGTGTATGCATTTAAGAAACTTATAAACAGTCTTGATATCTTTCCATTTACATACATGATCCAGATATATGCATCCACCTATCCATCTTTACCTAGAATCTAGATATCTCGATAATTCTTGTTCTAAAGATAAATTTTAGATATAGAATTTAGTTCTTTTTGGAATAAAGGCAATCGGCTTCTTCCATACTTTACCAGTCTGTTTTTAAATCCTTTGATACGCAAATAAGAAAGCTCAGAGATTTTGCTTAAAATGCACTGCCTTGCGGGAAATCTTAGCGGCACAGGATTTAAACGTAGATCTACATAATAATGTTCAAAATATGTAAATACTTTTCTTATTTAAGTCTAAAAAAATCTAAGTCTATCTAGATGTAGGTGCTAACCTTCTGATTTGAATCTATCTGCTGTAAATAACTTGGCCCTAGATCTAGGAACTATTTCGAAGCAACTTTTTTTTAAAGATTCTTTACTTAAATCTTACACTATAACCTTTAGATCCAGATCTATTCCAGACAGTTTTAGATCTACTGCCGCCTACATTGTATGCGTACTTTCAGTTTTATTCCTGCCACCACTAACCAGCTGTGCTTACAGGAAATAGTTCGCACAATCGACTTTTTCTTTTAAAAAAAATAATAATCACACAATTGCCTTTAATTTTCGAAAAACATTATTATCGTGAAAAATAATATTACCAATCCAATCTTCAGGGGAATTTACAATTTTATGCCAAATTTCAGGTTCCTAGGTGGTCTAGAAATGCTTGGTGAGATTGTCTTCATTTTTCGCCTAGGTTCGTCATAATTATATTGGTGTCACTTTCAAAAAGAACATTTTTTAAAGCAATCATTCTTTCTTTTACACACACACACACACACACACACACATATATATATATATATATATATATATATATATATATATATATATATATATGTAAAATTTCAAAACATAATTTTTCTCACTTTGTTGAAAGCCATGATTTATGTTCAAGTAACAGAAAATCTCAGTAGGACTATGATTTGTTTTAAATGCTTTTCAATTCGCAAGTTTTATGTGAACTGCTTTGTACTTGAAATTTCACACAGATGTGCATTTTCGCAGACACCAGTGCTTTCTGGGCTAACAGGAATATATAAAGAAGAGCTCATAAGTTCTAAATAGGTTCTTTTTTTTATTTTCCGAGACATAGAATTCTTTTATCATGATAAATATAAATTTAAATAAGCGGACTTGCGAGGCTTTGTGCTTGAACTCCTCAGTTATTACCCAACTCAAATCTTTGAATCTTTGCAGATGTCTAGAGCATTTATGTCGCTAGGTTCTTATTCATATAAAACCAACGCAAACTGATTTCCTCTACTTCCCTAAGTTCCTTTTTCTTCAACATAGGTCAACTTAAATTCATCATTTTCGCCCGCCATTTTGTATTCTTTAACAACGGAAGTCTTTCTCTTGGCACAGAATTCCCTAAAAGCAGTACACTTTTATGGACTTAACGCGAAAATTTACAATTTTCTAATTTATTGAGCGTTTAAAAGGATCTAAAAACCAGATTGGGAAAAAAGAGAATATTAACTCTTATTCCTTTACTCCAAAAGAAATTAAGTTCAATATCTAAATTTTATGTTTAGAATTAGAATTATCAAGAGGTGGAGGCGTACATCTGGATCATGTAAGTAAAAGGAGAGATATCAATCCCAATTATAAGCCTTTTTCAATACACAGACGCATCTTAGCCTCGGCAAGTTGACACTAGGGTCCCGTTTATAGAACGGGATTTCCAGCTTGTTAGAAATAGAGTATATCTTCTGTAAATAAAGGAGATAGTACCAAGCGTTTGAAATGCCGAAAATAATAATCTATTAATATCTCTTATACTAAGAAAGGGAAATAGTATACAAATAAGCTAAGGATATTTTTTTATATTTACACGTAAACTGATGTACATCAGATAGCTCTAGCTGCATGTTTTATGACGAGCTTACGGTTCCATGTCAGAGTCATTGTTTTTTTCCCCGCATATAATAATTATTGTAAAAATTCACTTAGCGGCCATTCGAGAAGCTCTTCATAAAGACCGCATATTCCCGCATTGTTGCATGACTTAAAACATTACTGTTGCCGGCTTATATTTCTAGGGAGAGAGAGAGAGAAAGAGAGAGAGAGAGAGAGAGAGAGAGAGAGAGAGAGAGAGAGAGAGAGAGAGAGAGAGAGAGAGAGAGAGTAATGGAGAGAGAAATAGAGAGTGTGGTGTCAAAGCTATAGTGTAATTTTTAAATGAATAGTTTATATTCCTGTTTATAGTATTTTTTTTTTGTTTATAATTTTTTAAGAACCAGGCCGGATGAAACATGCAGAACTTAGTAACTGTAAGATTATTTCATGTTTCTGATTGTGAGGAAATGGGAATCAGCCGACAGAATTGTGCTGAGCTAAGCTATTCTGCATCGCTTGAATGGCTTTAACTGTTGAACTTGGCCGAACTTTTCAAGAAAACCTTTGGTGACTTCTCAATTCTGATGACTGATGTTCAATCTCAGATGAAATCATGAAGAGGTGAATCGTTTAAACATCTTGCTCGGTCTTGCAACATGAGAGCAAAATAGCTTAAGCAGTTATACATGTTTATTTTTGTCCACATAATGGAGGAAACATTATTAAAACTGCCATGAGCTCTAATTCGACACAAGTTTCAATTCATTTGAATTAGTTTTTCTCCTACAGGATATCTGGTATCACCAGAAAGGTGGGCAAATGGCGTCATCAAAATCAACCATAAACGTTCACCTGATCGGCAAACAAGGCAGCGGTAAATCTTCTACAGGAAATTCGATTTTGCAGAGAGAAGCATTTCGATCTGTGCACTGTTTCGACGCTGTTACTGTTGAGCTCAAGAGTGAAGAGGTCTCTTGCCATGGTCGTCTTCTGCGTGTCTGGGATGGACCAGGGGTGACGGAGAACGATCCACAATTGGTTCAGATTGTCAAAAACATACATGACACTGTTGGAGCAAGGAAACCGGAGAGCCACGTTCTGCTGTGGGTCTTCCGTTACGGTGAACCGTGCAGTGTAGTTGACGAGCATTTGCTGAAAGAGCTTACCAAAACCTTCGAGCAGGATTTTGTGAAGGCGAACAGTGCTGTAGTGGTTACCCACAAAGACAATTTTGACTTTGATGTGGAGGGACTCCACCTGACCTTTGAAACCTGGATGAAAGAGCAGGCTGGCTTGTTCGGAGAATTGTGTCAAATGAGTGATTACAAAGTCTTACCCATAAACAACAGAATGAAGACAGAGGAACAAACGCAGCAGCTTCTGTCGCTACTCCTCGGAACTGAAAAGGGTCATGTGCTCGAAGACGTCAGACACGCGGTGGGTGAAGAGAATGAGATGTGCCAAGACAACCAGCGTGAGGAGCAACAGACCGAGCGAGACACGTGCCCTTCGGAGCAACAGACCGAGCCAGACACGTGCCCTTCGGAGCAACAAACCGAGCCAGACACGTGCCCTTCGGAGCAACAGACCGATCAAGGTATGTCTGAGCATTCCAGTGCGAGTGATTTGGAGCCGACGACAATGACTTTGCTCCAGAACTATAAAAATAAAAATGAATAATTGTATATATATTGCAGTTTTGTGGTCTTGTTATTTATGTTTCTAAGAACTAAATATTTATATATATATTTTTTTATATCTATTCATTAATATATCTATATACCATTTAGCAACCTCTGTAATCAACTTCCAAAATCACTTAGGTATGGTGGTAAGGGTTTTTTTGCGTGTGATGTATTTTCTTTCCCGTACATAGAAAGCTTTAATTTTTTTTACTGTTTGAACTATGATCTTCTAAATTACCTAAAAATAGCGAGTAGCGCAGAGCACTTATACCGCCAGGAATGTGTACTGAGTGATTTAAGCACAACAAAACTTGATTAACAAGACAGTGATGCTGTACGGATACGATCAAATTTTCTCTTTGATGCTCTTCTCTATGCTCTGCTTCCTAATTCACAAAGTTGGAACGAGTTAACCATTCTTTGTAAGTTTCGCTTAAAAAATTGTTATTGAAGGTTCGTGTCACATGTCATTGCTCGCCACTCATATCTCTGTCCTTCCGATCTCTCTCTCTCTCTCTCTCTCTCTCTCTCTCTCTCTCTCTCTCTCTCTCTCTCTCTCTCTCTCTCTCTATCTATCTATCTATCTATCTATCTATCTATCTCTCTCTTTCTTTCTCTCTCTCTCTCCTCTTTTTTTTCTCTCTCTCTCTCCTCTTTTTCTATCTCTATCTCTCTACTCCTCTCCTCTCTCTCTCTCTCTCCTCTCTCTCTATCTAATTATTTATCTCCACCTATCTCTATCTTTCTCCTCCTCTCCTCTCTCTCTCTCTCTCTCTCTCTCTCTCTGTGTGTGCACATGCTGATGGAGCATCCCGCGTGTTCTGCGATGTTATCGAACCAGCTTCTTCTTCTTCTTCTTCTTCTTCTTCTTCTTCCACGACAGCGTGTATCAGCAACTTTTTCTTCTACAATTCTCTTATAAGATATATATATATATATATATATATATATATATATATATATATATATATATATATATATATATATATATATTAAGGTCATGCACCCTACTCGTTTGTCGCTTTCCATTCTTTTTCCCTGGTAACCTCATTTATCTTTTCTTTTTCACTCTTAACTCTTTAATTCCATGAGAGAGGCTGTATAGATTTATACCCTATGGTATTGCAGAACTTCAGTTACACCTCTGTAGTCAAGTGTGCCATTGTTGTTCTGCAGAGCAACATTTATTTTTAAATACAACAATCTGTGCATTTTTGACGCTTTTGATTCTACTGGTTCAAAGTATAAACAAGACCTGACCTGCCTCCACAAATCGTTTCCGACTGACTTCTGTTACATTAGTAGAACCACTCAGTACGCTCGCGCTCCAAACACCGTGTAATGTATTTATTTAGTATCTGTCTTCATATTTAAATACTGTGCCAAAAATATTCTCGAAACCTATATTTTACTGGATTTTTTTTCGAATGCTACCATTGTCTTTGAATTTTCTAATCTTGGCTTTGTAATGTCGCTAAAATTGATCAAAATGGTGTAGTAGCTGTGGTAGTTTTTTTTTTTTACTTTTAGTAAGAAAATTGAGGATGATGCCATATTAAAAAGATGTAGCACGGTGCAGGTGTCGTGGAATAGACCCATCTGTCGGAAGTCAGTTGCAAGTGCGCTGAGCGCATTGCTTGGTGGAAATCCGTTGATGGTTGAATGGGTACCGCTTCAGCTGGGAAGTGAAGTCAGTGAAGCCATTAGGAGCTCAGTATCCTGCTCATAGTGCGGCTGTCTGCCGAGCTATCAAGTCAGGTTCAAGTCAGGCTAGGCAGCTGCTCCTCAGACGATGACCTTATCAGAAAAGACAAAGTCGGGAATCTAAGAAGATTTGTAGTGGCTATCATTAGAAAAGTTGAAAATAAAATGGCTTTTAAAACAACCCGAAATATACTTATCTTAAATATTTTTGTCAAAGAGATTTTGGTGCATTTTAGAAATAATCGTTATGCAATTTTCTTGTTCTTGTAGCATAAGATTCAAATAATTATTGTTGTTTCTAAATTCTAGGTAGTGCAATAGCCAGTTTGAATTAAACATACAATATAACTTAAGAATAAAACAATTCATTTAAACTTGTATTTCGATAATAATGTTGTGAGGAGATTGTAGTAATGAAAACAAGTATGATATTGAATGGCTATGTGGATACATAGACGGTTTTTTAATTGGATTCACGCTAAAGGAAAGAAGAGATATGTTTGGACAATACTTTATGAAATTTGATATGCATTCTCATCATGGAATCGGATTTGATTCCCCAACCCACTTAGGTTTTTATCTATATGCAATCCCGCCTTGGAAAAGGATGTCTCTTGCTGTATTTTTTTAAAATTGTAATGCTGTGATGACTTTAGAAACTGAATATATATATATATATATATATATATATATATATATATATATATATATATATATTTATATATATGAAACTTTAATTTTGCCCATTTTTTATAGTCAAAACAAACAGATTGATACGCCCTGTGTCTAAGAACGATATTTACTTGGGATGGTGGTCATAACGCTTCATCTGAGTTGAAAATAAGTTTAGACTTATGAATAGTGTTTGTTTCGCTCCAGATTTTTGTTTGTATTCATAATCAATGATTATAAGAGACTTTGTTTTTATTTTCTTAAATATTTTTTTGCTACTCTTTGTTTGTTCAAGTTGCGGTTAAAAACGGTTTTGATTTCCAGAGTCATGATTTTCAACACAATAGTAACGACAAGGACAACATTGATGATAATCAATCCCGGTGAGCATCGTGGCTGTTTTTATGAAGATGATGATGATGATGATTTTGATAATGATGTTGGCGATGGTGATGATGGTGATGGTGATGATGATGGTGATGAATTTGATGATGATGGTGTGATGATGATGGTGATGGTGATAATGATGATGATGGTGATGATAATGATGAAGATGATAACGATGGTGAGGATAATGGTCGTGTGTCTGATAATCGATATAGTGATCACAGAGATGCATGTTTTTAAAATGATGAGGAATAAGACTGGGAAGGTAATGATGATAAGCATGATTATAATTGGGATTGAGCATATGATAAAGAGGAGAATAAGGACGATGAGAATGATAATAAAAGTTCTTAAAGAATTCTTGAATAGGATTGTGTATGAAAATAAACACCAGAGGGATTTTAATTTTCTACAAGACACCTGCCTGGATGCAGTTCTTTCAACTAGGATATTTAATCGTGAAGTCTAATTCTATTAGCACTTTTTTTGTAAATATTGTTTAATATTTGTGAAAGAGCGACTCTCCTTTGTATGGATGGAAATGAGAAGGAAATAAAAAAGATAGCAAATGGGTTACAGAGATAAACGGAAATTCCTACACAAGTAAAAGAAATCGAAAACACACAAGACTGAAAACTAACAGTGATATATGCTGGGAGTTTTTAACGCACACAATAGAGTTGTAATTTTTTGGAGATCTTGATCATACGTTATCTTCTGTTTAGCGGTGTATTAATGTCCTGCGGTGGAATTCAATGAAAGGCTTTGATAACGTCTAGTAACGTTACTTTGCTTTTCGTTTGGAAGATGGTGAGATGGGTTGCTTATTTAGAAAGGCGCAATATATATCTAAGGGGAAGTTGTAATATTGCAAAATTTTGGGGGTACATGTATTAATCAGTTACCGAAGCAAAAATATGCCATAAGTAAACTTCTTTGGTAAAAACAGCGGGCACAAAAGGGAGAAAATTACTGTTACTGAAGTATTTATCCTTGCTCTGGAACAGAATGGTATTAACATTAATTAAAAAAAAAAAAAAAAAAAAAAAAAAGCACAAAATCAGCAATTTTATTTCTAAGTAAACATTAGTTCATTTTGATCCTGTGTTTGTTCATTTTCTTTCCAACAAGCTCGTTCTGAATTTGTCAGTAATTTTTCTTATATACCTGATCAAACATGTAATGTCCAAGTTTATTTAAACTTGATAAGTTGATCTAAGGCAAGAACCATTACAAGGAAAGCCTGTGTGTAAAGCTTGTTGAATTGAATAAAGTTTCCATTAAAGTTTTATATCTTGAGGCTCGTGGAGAAAAAACGAAAACGATTACACAAACAAAACAAAACAAAATTACCATTCTTCACAAAACGTCCCACAGGTAGTGGCAGCTGCAGTATGCTGTAAGTCACTGGGCGAGCAGGGTCTCCTTGGGAACTAAAGACCAATCTGGTGACTGTACTCATGGCGAGTCCTTGCTGGAGACAGACTTGCTAGCAGTTGGTAGAAAAAATAAGTCAGTTTTGAGCCACCCTGACAGTCATATTGTGCTCATTTTTATAGTCAACCTATCAGACCTCTGTTTGTCTGTCTGTCTGTCTGTCTGTCTGTCTGTCTGTCTGTCTCTCTCTCTCTCTCTCTCTCTCTCTCTCTCTCTCTCTCTCTCTCTCTCTCTCTCTCTCTGTGCCTCTGCTCCTCTGTCTGTCTGTCTGTCTGTCTGTCTGTCTAGAGCCACCATTACAACAACTTTAAACTTTAATTAAGACATTCATATTAGTCTTCCACATTTCCTCAATAACATATTTTATCTGCGATAAAGAAAGATGAATCTCAAGTAAAACTAGTAAACGACATCTGCACCTTTTTTTCCCTTTCATCCTTTATTTGGTTTATCTCCCCAGCATCAGGTTCTGATGTTTGATCCTGAAGGTACTGCGTGCGGTGGAAGCTGGAATATAGTGAAAAGTAGTCTCCAATGAAACAACAACAAAAAAAAAAACCACAGAAGGATGCTTTATATATCCGAAACCTTCGTTGGTTCATCACTCCACTAAAACCTATCCTTGCAATGGGCTGTTCTTTTGTAGATTTCATGGTATCAATGGAGGCACTTTAGAGGACGAATATCCTTTTGTTGAAATTTCAAACAATAATTTCAGACATGCACATGTATAGATTTAGCTAATAAACAAAATGATGTAATTTATTGAGGTTGATTTTGTTTATTCCAAAGCTTTCGGGAATGCATTAGTGTTAACACGTCATTTCTGTTTATATGGTTATTTTGAGGAGGACTTCAGAGTGATTTATCAATAGTCTCACTCTCACATAAATATATAAGGTAATCATTGTAAGATTCTTTCAAGTTTCAGTAAAAGCAAGGTGAAGATAATAAGAGTTCAATTAATTTTAATAAAAAAAATAATGAATGGAGTTATAACTAACTCTGTTTATGATCTTCAAACTGCCTGCAGCGACAAGTTCTTAGGACTAATATTACACAAATCTTTGTCATGTATGGAGTACGGCGGGGTCACATCTTTCTCGTAGTAATCTGTCGCTTTAAGGTAAAGAGCAGCACCACGCTTAATACCACGATAAGGACGATACTGCTTTTCATTTTAAAACGCCAGTGGTATGCTGTAGATTGGAGTCACCAGAGCTCAACCAAAACAATTGACCGCTCAAGAT
>JAWDGP010000969.1:0-12500 GCA_033675545.1 Elysia crispata | reverse complement strand
CCCCCCCCGCCCTTTTCTCTTCTCTCTCTCTCTCTCTCTCTCTCTCTCTCTCTCTCTCTCTCTCTCTCTCTCTCTCTCGCTCCCCCTCTCTCTCTTTCTCTTTCTCTTTCTCTCTGTCTCCCTCTCTCTCTCTTTCTCTCTCCGTCTCTCTCGTGATCTTTCTATCTATCTATCTATCTAACGATCTATTACTCTAATAATTATCTCTCTGCATATTTTTTTCATTCATTATATTCCTAACTATTCATCTATTTCTCTTTTTATACATCTATCCATTTCTTTGTAACTTTCTACATATTTTTCTTACTTAGCATGCTGTTGCTGTTTTTTTTTCCTCTTCATTTATTAAAGTTTCAGTTATCTCATATAGAAGCGCCGACGACTGTGGTATTAAAACTTCCTGTCGAGTAACTACAAGATTATTAATTTTTTTGGAGGTTAGAACTTCACGGTGTCGATGTAAGTTTGGGGTCTCATCTGCTCAGCCCTATCCTGCCCCGCGGAAACTTGTTTGATATGTATAAAGCTCTGACAACGTTATTTAGTTGACGGTATTTATCAGCACCTAACAAAATAATCAAGCTCATTGAAGTGAATATAACTTTTTAGAAATAAGTCGAGTATCAAAAGAAAAAAAAATGTCCAAAAATTCAAAAGGATTTTTTACCCTAGAAAAAGCCACTAAAGCCAATTCACGGCCGTTACTCCTAAAAGGATGTTTTTTTTTTTCTTAACGGTATATTTGGTGCAATCAGCACTGTAGAATATAGCCTTTCTAAATACACAACGTAGAAAAGAGTGTTGAAAATATCTATTTTGGCCTTGATAATTGAACGTGTGTTTAGCAATGATAGAACATTTTAGAGATCGGGTTGTTTGCTCTTATGGTAATCTGTAACATTCAGTACGTTTTACCTTTAATTGTTATCAGAAAAAGAATATTCTCAGGCACCTTTATAGACCAACAAGAATGTACGGCTTTAATTCATAATGTTAACGCGTTTTTCTTGAAACTTAAGAGTGTTTTGGAAAAAAAAAGTAAATATTCAACAATAAAGCACAATATATATTTTTATATTTCCAACTACTTCAGGAATGTTTAAAACTGTTTCTCAGTTTAAATAAATTGTTTTTGTTTATACATAGAGCGATTTCTTCTGTAAGCCGATTAATCATTTATCTTAATTGTTGTTTTGGTACATCTCTTGCTCCCCAGTGAAGAATTCGTTTCTCTTCACCCAGACTTAGACTATAGCTCTACCGCTTGCCACCGGAAAAAAAAAAAACAAAAACCGTTTGACTATGGATGTGAGCAGCAACAGGACAAGCGAGTGGCCGCTGATAACACCTGTGGTCAGCGTGCCCATCCTGGATGTTTTCCTGCTCGTGAACGATTTCGCCCTCTGCTGCTCCATTTCGTTGCTGGGCGTGTTGACCAATCTGGCAAACATCATCGTCTTTATCAAGATGGGGTTCGCGGACACCTCCAACATGAGTTTTCTGACTTTGTCGGTTTTCGACTTTCTCGTCTCACTCGCGGCTTTGATTTCCAAATCCTGCTACAGTCCTGTCCTTCGGGGGCTGGTACATCTGCCCACAGCGACTGCCATAAGCAGCGTCCTGACTTTATTGATGTTTTGTTCTGTAGGTGGCTCTGCTATGACCACAGCGCTAATAGCAACCGAAAGATGCCTCTGTGTTGTCTTTCCCTTGAAGGTAAGGATAAGTGCGTTTTTTTGTTTTTTTTTGAATAAGTTTAGATAATGTGTCAATGAGTCGTTCTTTCCTTTAATGTTTAGCCTCACTTTGTAGTTTATTGATTAGAAGTGAAATAATCTTGAAGAGCGATAAAGGTCAAAGTGTCCCTTTGTGGCTTATTGATTGAAAGTTAAATAAATAGTTTTTAACAGCCTCAGAGGTTAAGGTGTGATTAAATGGTTTATTGATGAGAGGTCAAATCATCTTTAAGAGCCTTAGAGATTCAGATGTCAGTGGAACCTAAACCTAATTCCTTCCGCTGTTCTTCCACATACATGTTAAAAAAGGCCGTAGGTGTCGCACATGTCAAAAGCTGTGATTACACAGCACTTCATCCAGTTTAGACAGCGATATTTTCTCTTTGTTCTCGATCACCATTCCTAGATTTACCTCGAAGTGGCAGTCGCTTTCGTGATTAAACAGGTTTCTTCATGCGTCATAGAACATGACTTTGTATATATTAATCTACTGGAAGTTGGGGTGGGGTTGGGGTAATGTTTAAATGATAAATTACAGAGTGAAATCACGGTTCGATTTTTTTACGGTTTTAAACTTTTTACACCATAAAATAACAACCGAACCAGAGACTTAAGAGAATTTAACAATAACAAAACGAAGCAAAAATAGCTTTAGATCTTTTATTCTTTTGTACACGCATATTGAGAGTTTACTCAGAAAGTTCTAGACTGATGACCTTATGAATCATATGGCACAAAGCTCAACGGGTATCCCCACAGCTTTGTTGCCGCCATCTCGTAGATTTTTCGTCAGGTTTAGGTATTTCTCTCTTTTGTAGATGTCTTCAATTTCCATTGTTTTCGTTTGGAATTGTTCAAATACTGTGTGCAAGTTTAATAGATCACGCTATCAGGACTTAATCGTGTTTCTTTAATTATACTGGAATGAATCTCCCACTCTGGAAGGTCTGCTGAAACATCCCAGTCGTCCCACCCGTCTTGCAGACATTTTCTCTGGTTTGTTGTCTTGTCGGACCTCCCGTTGAATGTCTCAGTTTTGGACATCAATGCATTGGTATCAGGAAGGGCAGTCTGTCCTTTAGCCATGTTCATGATCTTGGCAAGTTCTTGATGGACTCTATTGTGCTTCCATGAGGATCGCCCCTTTGAGAGGGCGATTTTCAAAACCCTCAAGGCTACTATTCAAATATCGCATTGAAGTACAGTACGCTACAACGTAAAAAGGTGAGTAATTTTTTTTTCAAAATTTCCACATCCAGCCCAATACCCTTCCACTTAACTCCCAGTCTTAACCCAATAAATGATAACACGAGAAAGGCAGTGGCTTTCAACCAAAGGGTTAGCCACTTACCGGCGACCCAAAAAACTATCAACAGCAGCTGTCTGCAGGAGTTCCAGCTCCTGGCGACTTGCCAAATATTCTTACTCTTCTAACAGAGGACTTTTCTGGGTGTTCAACAGGGCCATGCTAAGAGAGCAAATACAGAGCAAATCATTATCTCTTTGCTACTAGAGTCAGTCTTTGTAATGTCCATCTACGAGAACCCAATAGACAAGACCTCTCTGTTACAACAGACTGTCATGGTGTTGTCAGCCTCCTATGACCCAATAGACAGGTTGTTGTTTCTCTGCCACTAGAGTCTGTCTTGGTGTTGTCAGCCTACCAGGACTCAGCAGACAAGATTGTTACCTCTCTGCCACTAGAGTCTGTCTTGGTGTTGTAAGCCTACCGGGACTCAGTGGACAAGAAAGTTACCTCTCGGTTACTAGTGTCTGTCTTGGTGTTGTCAGCCTTTCATGACCCAATAGACAAGATAGTTACCTCTCTGCCACTAGAGTCTGTCTTGGTGTTGTAAGCCTACCGGGACTCAGTGGACAAGAAAGCTACCTCTCGGCCACTAGAGTCTGTATTGGTGCTGTCTGCCTATCATTACTCAGTAGACAAGACAATTACCTCTCGGCCACTAGAGTCTGTATTGGTGCTGTTTGCCTATCATGACCCAGTAGACAAGACAATTACCTAGGCCACTAGAGTCTGTATTGGTGCTGTCTGCCTATCATGACTCAGTAGACAAGACAATTACCTAGGCCACTAGAGTCTGTATTGGTGCTGTCTGCCTATCGTGACTCAGTAGACAAGATCGTTATTTCTCGGCTTCTCGATTCTGTCTTGTTGTTGTCAGCCCTCAAGCCGAAAGAACTAGGTGCAAATCCGATCTTCAAACTTGGTGTTTTACAGATTGGGATATGTGAGATCTTCTAGGCCTAACATTCTAGTCAGCCAGGCCATTTCTTCTGTTTGGCTCCAGTTCTGCCAATGAAACTCTAATGAAATCTCATAGCCTAGCTAATCCAATAAGTCAAATCAAAATTGTGTGAAAGTCTGATTTGTCATTATTTTATTGAGAAGCTACTGCCTGTTCTGCCACAATCGACAATGGCTGTTGTCAGCCCAAACACACTTGTGCGTAATCTGAAAGCGGCTATAAATAGGGAGTTAAAATATTATGTACATTCCACTTAACAACGCTTAGGTACTTATTATAAAATATGTGTAACTTTTCATCCCTTACAAGATAGTTGTGAAATAATTTAACGGCTAAAAATGACTGAATGGGCGTGATGCTTTGTGAGCAGATAAAACTCGCTCCTTGTTATAAAATTTTTGGCGTGTCAGAAGTGATTAAGCCTGCTCTCTGTTTATTTCAATGTGTTTAAAATCACCTGAATTCCCTTTCGAGAACGACCTTAACGTCTCTAACTATCTGGCTTAAACAGAACCCTGTTGGGATAGATTAGAGCTTAGCGCGGTCACAAGCGTTAGGAAGACATTGACAAAAAAAAAGACTAGAACAAAATCCATCACATATAGTTTTAACCTCGTCACCAAGCCCATGAAAAATAAAAATACTTGCCATAAAAGCAAATGATCAGGCCTACTACGACAGAAGTCCACATACATCATAAAACAACTACTTAGCGCTAAAATTCGAGTAACACCGAAGACCAAGCGTGTTTATACGATAGCCACGTTCCCTAACAGCTTTCCAATACATTTTCCTTTCAATAATTAGACTGATTCTAAAAACAGACTAATTTCAGCTCTCGGTCTGAACTTTAAATGAGTTGATAAGAAATTTCTTTGTTTTCCTATTACTTTTTTATTCCATATACATTTGAAATGTATATGTTAATGCAACAATGCGAATCAAGCATCTGTTTTATACACCAGATGAAGACGCTCACGACGCAGAGAAGAGTGCTGTACTTACTCCTGCTTATCGTGGCCTATCATGTAGCATTCCTCGTCCTCCTTTATGCAGATACTGGTCCTCCCTACGACAATTACTCCAGGAAGATGGGTCTTTACTACTTCTCCTTCTATGCTGTTCCATCAACGACCTGCTTTTTCATTGTCCTCCTGGCAACCATCGCCATGGTGACAAGACTTAACAGAAACTTGCAATGGCGAAGGGAGACCACTCAGCAAAGTGACAAAACCATAGACAAGGAGAGCCGAATTGCTAAAACCATCACTGCAATTAGTACCATTTTCATCGTTTGTTTCTTTCCCAATGTTGCAAATTTCATCGCGCAGGCAATTTATCCTGCGTATAATTACTCTGATCCGTATCTATGGAGTTTGATCACTGTTGTGTTTTCCTTCTGTGGAGTTCTGCAGGCAATATCTTCGTCGATCAACATCTTGTTCTACTACAGAATGAGTTCTAGATACAAGAAAGTATTCTCTAGTTGTTTTTCATTTGGAAGGGGAAGTTGCAAGGACTAACTCAATCTGCAGAACGTGTAGCTCATATCTAACAACCGATGAATTGTTTCTTTTGGTCATATATAATGATTAAAGTAGTAAAAATACGCCTACAGGCTATTAGGTATGTATCTTAAAGTATCTCATTTAAATACTGTTTTTTTTTTGTTGTTTTTTTTTTAGAACAGAAACATGAAGGATTTAACAATTCTCAAAAATTTGCGAGATACATTTTCTAACGATGTTTGCATTTTTGTAAGAACTATCCAAAAAAAAATTAAAAAAAACGAGTTTGCAGGATGCAAAAACATAAGCAGTCATGTCAATAAATTAACTTTTATAAGCAAAAGATAAAAGTTAAGGAAGAGAACATTTTATAAGTCTCTTCAATGCATTGCCGTAAAGGGTTTTTTAAGGTGAACTGCATAAAAAGTTATAATAAAATCATCTTTATTGAAGTGTTTGCATGAAAGCCTTTTAATTTTTTCCTATAATCAACATAAAAATTTGATCTGTATTTTTTATCGCTCACCTTTCTTCCAGGAAGCAGAAATAAAGTGCCTAGAGCAGCCATGGTTCGAGATATGAACCAGACATACCTATAACCATGTCTATTGCAATGTAAAAAAAGGATTTGATCTAATTGCTACATAATGGTTTAGACAAATTCCAACATATAAAGATTTGGTTCATCGAACCGCCTGTAAAATTTGATTAATTAAAAGTTAATTTTGTTTTAGGCATCTCTTTTTTGCCTGTAAATATTTGGACACAGGAATGGAAAGTAGTAGAGTCTTTAGCAAACGATATTACAAATGCTCACTCTCTAAATAATCTTATTGTTTTGTTGGTGCAAACGTAAACATGATGAAGTACTTTGCTGTTTAAAATGACGCTGATAAACATATTATATCTTTTGATATAAAAACCTAATATAGAGACCACGAGATAAAAAAAGTCGCATATTTTACACTCTTGACAGACACCCAGAATATATGTTGGGAAGATAAGAATTGATGAAATATAAGATACATTGTTCTATCACCATATTCGTCTTTCTAATCGACTTTTAAGATTTTTGCTTTTATTGTAAATGGATTGGCGATTGTTTGCTCTCTCTCTCTCTCTCTCTCTCTCTCTCTCTCTCTCTCTCTCTCTCTCTCTCTCTCTCTCTCTCTCTCTCTCTCTCTCTCTCTCTCTCTCTCTCTCTCTCTCTCTCTCTCTCTCTCTCTCTCTCTCTCTCTCTCTCTCTCTCTCTCTCTCTCTCTCTCTCTCTCTCTCTCTCTCTCTCTCTCTCTCTCTCTGCACATTTGGGAACTAAAAAACAAGAATATAGAATACACCGTCCAATGGGAAATCATTAAGAAGGTCAAGCCATATACACCAGAAAAAAGCGTGTGCACACTTTGTTTGGAAGAAAAATAGCAAAATTTAACCAAAGCTCCCTCCCTAAACAAAAGAAAGGAGATTTTCTCTCACTGCGTGCTGTCAAACGTAAACACAAACCACCGGCCATATATATATATATATATATATATATTTTTTTTTTTTCCCCGCCCCACGTGGTCTGTGTTTCTCAGAGCATTTGAAAAAGATGCTCTTTCCGTGTCTTTGATTTTTTTTTAGTTTGACATGATTTAGGTCTAAGTAAGCTTGTTCAAAGCAAATATCGTGTAAAACATCATAGAAAAGAAATCAACAATTATCAGCAGTGGCCTAGGTGAATGCTTAACATGTCCTGTTTGTGTATTGTTAAGTTTTGCTTCTCTTGTGCCCATGAATTTACCTACTTGAAAAGCAACCTTGTTTGAGACTTACAGAGAGATTTATGGGGCATGAGGATTAATTTAAGAAATGGATGTTCACCTTTTATTATCAAAGTAATTATTTTGGTGCAACATAAGATTTTAAATGGTAAATTAAGGTTTCCATGATTATGCACAAGTTGTTATATTGTATGTACACTAATTTATTTTTATTTTTTTTGTTTTATGGGATTGCAAAATCGTTCCATGCAATCAGAATTGAGCTCAAGTAAATTATCTAGATCTGTAAAGTCATAAAAATTTTTTCGAAATGCTGGTGAAAAAATTACTCGCTCACATTTCTGACTTACACTTATGTTGAATTAAAAACAAATTTAATACATACGTGAAACTGAGAAGATATTAGCTCTCTTTAATGAGAAAATGGTAAGTATAATGCTTTATCTTCAAATTAAAAATGAAATCAACAAACAAGAAAAAAAATATTGTTCCTTTATTTCTTGTGACATCATAATTGTAGAATTCTTTGGCACCAACAAAAAACGTTCTCAGACTATGATAAAAGAAACTTGATGTAGGAAAATTTACCTAGAAATCTTTTTCTCGGCTTTCACACTGTAAACAACAAGCTGTCGTCTTTAACTGACTATTTTAGTTTAACAAAGATAATTCTCACGCGGTAGCATTTTGTACTTCCTGAAATATTTTTCTCGCTTAGATCTCCCAAGGCACAAGAATACCATGTCAGGGTATTAGAACGTAAAAAAAGGAAAGTCGAAGACAGTCCCAGCGTCCCTACTTCCTAGTCCAACACCGCCGAGAGTGTAACCAAAAACAGGTGTGTAGCACAAGCACTCAGAATGCTGTTAAGGCGAGTGTAACCAAAGACAGGTGTGTAGCACAAGCACTCAGAATGCTGTTAAGGCGAGTCTAACCAAAGACAGGTGTGTAGCACAAGCACTCAGAATGCTGTTAAGGCGAGTGTAACCAAAGACAGGTGTGTAGCACAAGCACTCAGAATGCTGTTAAGGCGAGTCTAACCAAAGACAGGTGTGTAGCACAAGCACTCAGAATGCTGTTAAGGCGAGTGTAACCAAAGACATGTGTGCAGCACAAGCACTCAGAATGCTGTTAAGGCGAGTCTAACCAAAGACAGGTGTGTAGCACAAGCACTCAGAATGCTGTTAAGGCGAGTCTAACCAAAGACAGGTGTGTAGCACAAGCACTCAGAATGCTGTTAAGGCGCTGAGCGGTCGGGATTTATATTTTCAAACCGTTGAGTTGTGTTTTGAGTGTCAGAAATAGCAGAAAAATGGTATTACCAATCGCATCGTGCAAAACTTAGCCCCTTTGAAGTTTGGATTAAAATTAAGTGCAATTAAGATGAAAGCTGGAATAACGAAGGCTTTTTTTTTATTTATTTATTTATTTATTAAATTTTTTTTTTTTTTTTTTTTTTTTTTTTGTCAGCACTTTGGTGGGAAAGATAAAAATTTCGAGAGGGTCTGCTGCGATTTTGCGTTGAGCTGCGTGACGCTTTGCCAAGGGTTGCAGCTCAGTATAAAAGCTTGGGTTGTTTGAAGCAACAGTAAGAGTTATGCGGATTTTTATTGATCCAATAAGGTGCGTGAAAAAAAATATTGTCAAATGGAAAAGGATGCAGTATATCTTTATTACCGTAGTATATTATAATCCAAAAAATAGTAATAAAAAAAGCTTAATCGCGGTCAAGAGTCTTGATGTTTTCAATTTTTGCTCTATTTATAGCATCATAACAGTTCCCTTTCGTTCAGTCTTTTTCTTTCTTTCTTTCTTTTTTTTTTTTGGCCCATCGCACTTTTTTTTAAACTAAACTAGCAACACGTATAGAATCTAAATAATGGCGGCAGTAAAGGCATTTTAGCAATTAAAAAGGTTTCTTTGCTTTAGATACAGCCTGTCTATAGTAAGGCGATCTCAAGCCTTACCCATATATCAAACAATGCAGGCAGAACGGACCTGAACAAGAAACAAAAAATGAGGTCTCCAACTTTCCCATCGACAGCATAGGATCGAACCGGCAAAGAAAGGCATCCGCTTGTATTATTACAGCTATCGGGTATTAGAAATGATATTTTACTAGACAATCAGTTACAGAAACTTTCTTGGACTAAAGATGACTGAAAACACGTATGGAAAAAAAAAGTATGTAGATGCCTCGTCTTCAAAAACTGATGAAAGCTAATAGCAAAACTGCCTAGAATTGTTTTGCGTCAAAATATATTCAAAGTCAGAATTTATCTAATAGTGAGCGAAATCTAGTGACAGGAAATTATTATTAAAAATCGCGAGCCGGTTCCAAAGTGAATAAACTGAGGTGTTTTACTAAGCTTTTTGGAGTTTCTTCAATTATTTAATGATAGACGCATAAGATTCAAAATATCTTAATCGGGTAATCCCTTTTGAATTTAAAATACTTATGGTGTCGTGACCCGATGCGTTTGATCTTAGACTAAGTTTTCTTTTTTTTATCTTGGTTCTAACCAACAAAATTAAAGTTATTAATTGTATTGAGGCGGGTTTTTTTTTTTTTTTAATGACTCAAAAACGCACTCTACAAACAGGCGACTAAGGTAAATTTTTTTTTTTTAACATGATCGCTCAATTTCAGACCCTTACTTTATATTTTAAACACATATGGGTATTTCTTTGACTGCAACTTTTCACAGTTGACTCATCTTTAGTTGGGAATATCTTACTTTAGTCTATTTCTATGGTGCTATGCTCGGATATAAGTGGTTTACCCCAAATGTATATTAAGGATTAGACCTACAAATATAATATTAAGAACTATAAGGGAAAATACTGCATCGTACACAGGTCTATCAAGACATCTTTATTTTGACAAGAAACCATATTTTGGATCCTAAAAAGGCTAAATTATTAATTTCATTTCAATAGTTTCTCTTGTGTAATACGTGCCTTTGGTTACCCTCGTGCTTAGAAATTTTCAGTTGGTAAAAGATTTTGAATTTCAAATTACATTTAAGAATGTATGAGTTTTTTATATGTATAATCATAAAAAAATTATTCATTTAAATTGTAACTTAATTTTGAGAGACAATGAACAATTTCGATTTGCTCTCAATAATCTACAATGCCAGCGAATGCCTTTTTATTTGCCGTCTGCTACAATTACAGACCATCGTTTTCACAAAAACGTGAGCATTGGTAAAATTCCACCCTGCAGCAACGAATAATGAAACAAACGGCCAGCTTTTACAAACTTAGAGCAATACAAATTATGTTGAAGATATGGGCGGGGAAAGAGATGGAGAGAGAGAGATATAGATAGATAGGTAGAGAGATAGATGGATAGATAGATAGATAGGGAGAGAGAGAGAGAGAGAGAGAGAGAGAGAAAAGGGAGGAAAATAGAGACAGACAGACATAAAGACAGACAACTAAACAGAGAATTTGTAAGATGTTACAAACCAGAGCAGAATGAGTGACAAATAAAAATTAGGAGAGCCAAAGAGTAAAAAAAAAAAAACGAACAAAATGCTTATAAAAAAAAGTTGAAAATAGAAGCAAGAAAAAGTGGCACACTGTAATAGAGAAGCTGATTGAAACGAAAAAAATGAATACAGAAAAAGACAGAGAGAGGGAAAAAACAGGTCAATGGAGGAAAGACTGAGACAAGACGGGGAAAAAAGAAGAAGAAAAAGAGAAAGAAGAAGAAGAAGAAGAAGAAGAAGAAGAAGAGAGAGAGAGAGAGAGAGAGAGAGAGAGAGAGAGAGAGAGAGAGAGAGAGAGAAAAGAGACATAAATATTAAAAGATACATAAAGTCAGAGAGAGAGAGAGAGAGAGAGAGAGAGGGGGGGGGGGGAAACATCCTCGGATTAAAAGGCAGATGGACAAAAATCAAAAGCACAAGTCGAGTCACAGACTAACACAGCACAGTTGAAATATGAAGAGTGAAACGATGGTATACAACCAAGCTATAGGAAATAAACACTTCACCAGAGTTTACCACTGCACTTTTCTTGCGAGGTACAGATAAACAAACAGACAGGTGAACAGAGACTGTCGTGGGCGTCTTCAACGACAACTACTGGGAGACCACGAAACAAATTTAGCTACTTGAACATAAAATTATATCCCTCCTCATAAACAGAGATTAACCGTTCTTGACCACTGGGGCTGGTCTGAGACTGACCAGCACAGACAAGACACACTGGTCATGTGAGGCATAACCAGAGGGATTAGCCTAATCGCAGTTTTATCGCTGGTCAAGGCTGTGGTCAGTGTGGAATTCAGCCGATCATTCAGACAGAGAAAACACAGAAAGAGGGAGAAAAGATTTTCCAGCTCATTTGTTTGATTTGAGCATGGAAAGCAATGACTTTTTTTTTGTATAAAGAATAGCATTAATATTATAGAATAAATTTATTGAGATGCAAAATGAATGATGGAAAGATTATGGGGACTGTAAATGTATGTGGGGACTGTGAATGGAATGAGAAAGGACAGAAATAGGTCATGAAGTTAATAAACCGAAAGCAAAAAACTTAAAGAGTCCTAAAGAAATCAGGTCGTCGGAGAGATAGGCAAAAGTTTTAATCTTATAATTCTTGGGTACTTGATTGATTCAGCGACAAATGAACAGATGTATTGATTGAAATTAGAATGAAAACGTATAAAGAGGTAGATAACATCTTGTGGCAGATATTACATAATGATAGATAGGAAGACGTTTATTGGAAGGATTCACAATAATCCAATTAAAGTAAAAAAAAATGGCCGAGAGAAAAAAAGAAATGATTATTTATAAACATTAAAATATTGGCTCAAAAAGAGAAGTAATGGATTAGGTTTTGTCGCTAAGATAAACGAAATTGAAGCGAGAGATAAGTTTTGTCTTGCTTTATTTTTTCGATAAAATTAATGAAAACGAAATAACAAGACATTGAGTTAGATTTGCGTTGTGAAAGTAATTATAAGAATATCAGGCAATCATTTATAACTCAGATAAAGAAGGATTCAGTGAAAGATATTTACGGTCGCGGTCAAACAAGGATATACGTAACTGTAAAATAGACAGAAGAGTATCAATAGACAGAGAGAGAGAGAAAGAGAGAGAGAGAGAGAGAGAGAGAGAGAGAGAGATAGGGGGAAAGAAATAGGGAGGGAGAGAAAGAGAGAGAAGTAGAGACAATGGGGAAAGAGAGAGACGGAGATAGAGAAAG
>JAWDGP010000968.1:17500-37173 GCA_033675545.1 Elysia crispata | reverse complement strand
TTATAATAATGATTTTTAATAATAATAATAATAATAATAATAATAATAATAATAATAATAATAATAATAATAATAATAATAATACATAATAATAATAATAATAATAATAATAAAATTAATAGGAATAATAAAAATAAAAAAAGAAGAAGACGAAAAATGGAAACAAAGAAAAAGAAGTAGAAGAAAAATAAAAATAAAAGCATTTTGCTTATATTAGGCTAGGTAATGAGAGCAAATTTGAATCTTTTATTACTTCTCCATTTAGAGTTATATTAAGCTCCGTACTGATATTGCAAGCGTTTTTAGAGCAGAAGTCATCGGCGAAGAAATCATCGAAGTCCTAAGCGTCTGAGGAGAAATAGAATAAACCACATTTTAAAACCTCACACTATTGTGACCCTATAGGATAATTTTTTTTTATCTTATAAAAGCAAAACTTGAGGATAAAGGTTAGAAAAGCTTAATTTTTTCCAAACGTTTGAGTGATTTTAATCGATCCAAGGTACTTCAAATGCCTTTAACTGGTATTTCATATTTATATTTTAAACACAGGATAATTTTGGTTCTAACTACGAAAAAACGTTTACTCATCATGTGTGCTTTTGAGATAGCTCACTGCAGTAATAAAAAAGGGTAGCAAACACCTCGATTAGTCAACAGCGATGTCCGAGATAAAGACATAGTTCAAAGAGAACATTGTTCAGTAAAACTATTGTATTTATATAAGCCAAAATAATAAACTTTGTTTTTCAAATTGTAGACCTATCAAACACTAAAGAAAAGAGTTGTTGACGCGTTTACAGACATAGTAATTTAATACTGCCACAACAACCGAGAGACACAAATTCAGGAACAGTTTTTTTATGATGCTAAAATCGCATTTATTCCACTACATAGCTCATAGGAATCTAGAACTTTATTCTGTTGTTATAGAATAATATTTTTCAAGTCATGGTTTTTGTGGATATGATTAAAAGTAAAAAAGCACTCTGAGCTGATTTTAGGCCGCTCTTAAAAATTGATGTACCATTATTAGTATTATTGTTATTGTTATTATTATTATTATAATTATTATTATTATTATTATTATTATTATTATTATTATTATTATTATTATTATTATTATTATTATTATTATTATTATTGTTATTATAATTATTATTATTATTATTATAAGTAGTAGTCGTAGCTGTAGTAGTAATTACTACTAGTAGTAGTAGTAGTAGTAGTAGTAGTAGTAGCAGCAGCAGCAGCAGCAGCAGCAGCATTAGTAGTTGTAGTGGTAGTAGTACTTATAATATTATTATTATTATTAAAATTATTATTTTCATTATTATTGCTGCTGTTTTTAATCTTATTCTTATTATTACTGTTATTATTTGTATTCTTATTGTTTTATGAGTTGTTTATTATTACTATTATTACTATTATTATTATTATTATTATTATTATTATTATTATTATTATTATTATTATTATTATTATTATTATTATTAAAGATGTTATAAATTGAAACTTTTTGTTTCAAATTTGTATGATATTTATACAGATACACATTGAACTTATTTATTGCGATGGCGATTAGGGCGAGTAGAGCCATAGCAAAGAAAGCCTTCATGATGACTCAGGTTGCTGTGGCTTGCTTGTGTACTTGATTTGCGGTAGAAGCGGTAAGGAAGTCAATTAGCTTTACAAGGCTTAATTGGTGTCTTTTATACTTGCAGTTCGAAATTATTTTGTCGAGGAAAAAGTCGCCCACGTTCCTATAAAAAAGGCCGATTGGAATAAAGAAAAGTACATCTATGTAGGTGTTTCTGGGTCGATTTCTGATTTTTCGTCATAGAAATAGCTTTTTAGACTAGGAGCAAATGAAAGAAAACTTTTAAAAAAATCGATTCCTGAGTGCATTATGCAGCGTATGCTTAAATCAATGATAAAACATTCTATAGAAAGTAACTTGGATTTGTTAGCTTTCGTCCTAGATTTACTGTTAAGGAAAGGTGATTTTACCCAGAGCAGTTAACGATTCTCATTGATCAGCCTAATACAGCCCGATTAGGTTGGTATGTACTTGGCCATTTGGGAACCTCCTTGTAATCAGGGGTTTGGAGCCTCCTTGACTGTTTGAATTACGTTGCTTTATGGTGTGAGAAAGAGGAAGGACAAAGAAAAGCTAGAGACACACAGAGTGGATTTTAATACCTTATGAAAAAGATTAGCGAACTGCAATATAATAAGACGGTAGAAAGCAACAAAAATGATTATCGTGAGGAATGAAAGAAAAAAATGAGAATTAGTGTGTTTGTAATCGTGAGAGAGATATACAGAGGAAAAAGGTGGAGGGAAAAGACATTAAAGTAAAGATGAAAAAAAATAAAAGGAATTTTTTGGTTTTCAATCGCCTACACCCTTGCTGATTTTATTCGCCTGCTTCATTTAGAAAACTCTTCATATTCCCTTATTTGTTGAGACAAAGATAAAGAGCCCACGCAATAGGAAAAAAATCAGATTAAAAATAAAATACAAATCAGTTTCTCCCACCTACAATTTAATCGACCAAAAGAAATACCTCCAAAAATTTAAAGTAAAAAAAGCGTGGGATTAAAGTCGCGATCTTTGTTAAAAATGTATACTTTTTTTGTTAATTGCATATTTTTTTATAACTAGTTCTAAATCACTTATTACAGATTATGTTTAGAATTATTTTGTAGACAAATAATTTGTGCAGTGTCTTTATATGCTTTCTATTTTCCTTTCTCGTTGGCATATTTATACATATATAATATATATATATATATATATATATATATATATATATATATATATATATATATATTATTTAAGTCTCTTTTTCCAACGACTTTCAAAACTGTATAATAATGACATATATAAAAATGAAACATTTCGTTTCCTTTTTCCTCTTTTTTCATTATTGCTTATCTTAAATCAATTTATTATTTTCTTATGTTTTTTTTTTTTAAATGTCGTGAAAATAAATAAATGATGAAGATTTAGTTGGCAGATTTTTTTTTTACGATTAGTGGTTTCTTGCCTATAATTTTTTTTTTCGTTTGAGCTAGATAAAAATGGATTTTACTTTATTACTTTTTTAATTATCTTACCTTTTTTTAGCAGTTTATAAGCGTTAGCCAGACCTTTTATTTTAAGACTTTTTTCTGTATGGAAAGGGTAACATTATTATTTTCTTTGTTCGTCATATTTTGCATTTTTTCTCATCGTTAGTTTCTGTCAGAGTGATTTTAAGTATAATGTTTCTAGTGATCAAAGCATGCGGTTTATATATATATAAAGGAGAAGGACAGTTATAGCAATGTCTTATTCTTTTCTGTCGTTCTTTTTTGTATCATTTCTTGAAAGCGCTTTTCAACTGAGTTCGTGTGCTTTCTAGTCTTGGAATTATTTTATTTCCACCCATAGTTATTGGTCGTAAATGAGTTTACTTATTGAAATATCGGATTTATGGGCAGTCATGCCTCAAAGGAGTCAAAACACAAGGTATATTATGTAGAAATGATGCCTTAAATATTTTACAATGTCTTCTACACGACTATGTTACTGTTAGGTGTTATGTGTTTGGTGGTCCGAGTCATTCAAACAACATGAAATATTGCAGAATACATGGTTGACTTTTCTGCCGGCTTTCAAAATTGATAATGATAATGTGATTAAGTGTTATTTTACTAGGGGTTGTTTTGATATGTGTTTTAAAGCAATGAAATGGTGCCTGTTTTTTTTAAACCTCTGATCCACCGCATTTGGAGAATCAAGCATTGAATTTTACTCACACTTCCCCATTTACACTTAGATGAGAATTATTGACCCAAAATCGTTCTGTCTTTTTTTACAAATCTCAAAATACTGGTGCTGATGAATGACGATATGTTGTATAACGCTTAGACTCATTTACAATTAATAAAGTTGGGGGAAGATGGCATAATGACTGTTCTCCCTGTAATATGCTGCGAAAACTGCATTTCATCTAGATTTAAATTTACAAATAGTTAACTGCAGTAAAAGTAGAGCCAGTTTGTCATCACGAAGCAAATCAATAGCTGCAAGAGAACAAGCCCCTGCGCACACATCAATAAAGGGAACAATCGCAATTGAGTCACAAATTTGTAGTTCTATTTTTTATTAAAAAAAAAATAAGAACGAACTTAAGGTTTTACTAGTATAATGAAACTTGACTTGTGTTTCTTTTTTTTCTAAATGATTATTTATATCATGCTTGGAACATGTTAAAATTCCACTACTATAGCTTCTCAATCTCATGTTCAAACTTGCCCTGATGTGGAGCTTAAATTATGCTAGCTCATGGTAACAAAGTCTTGAAACAAAATAATATAACACTATTTTTTGCTCTTTGTTTTGGCTTCGCATTTATTTATATGCACAACGTAGTGAAGACCACCCCGTCTCTTGATTGCATTTCCTTGAAAAAAATTTTGAAACAAATTTTTTATAGAAATATGAAGACGTCAACTGTGCTTGATTTGCTTAATATTCTTAATAAACCCTGATATTAAGCGAGATGCATGAGAAAAAAATAAAAATCGCGATAACCATGTTTGAAGATAAACGATAATAAGAGTTTATTAAGACATTTTTTACCTGTCCTGCAATGAAAAATAAAAAAAACAACAAAGGTTTGAATATAATGCACGGCGGTTATGTCCATTATTGGCGATCTTTTAAATTTGAAAGCGAGAATTCAGTCCTTTGAGATAAAATGTTTAAAGCCAGCTAAGCCAACCAAGTACAACATAAGCTTGGTCAGGATTTTCAAGAAGGATCCACATCTTAAAACGACATCTGTGTTGTGAGCATCTAGTTTTTTTCTTCTAACCATTGCTGAAGAAGAAAAGCTCTTCCTACTCGACTGCGACATCAACGATCCAATACATGCTCCTCACTCCCTATACCAACCCCATCATTTTCTCAAACCACTCTCGCTCGTCTAGAAACTCCAGTTCTGACTGTAACTCCGTCGAGCTGCTCTCATACAGGTCAAGAATGTTGATTAGAAACTCTACCTATTCCTTTCACCAAATTCCAACAGATAAGGCAACCCTCTCTCTTGATAGCGGTTGTAAGCGCTGTCCCACTACATCAACCCCCATACATATTACTTAAATAAGGCCACAACTCCATCATTTCCTCGAACTGATTTCGCTCTTTTTGAAGCTCCAGTTCTGACATTAACTCGGTTGAATTTATTTTATTGAGAGCATAGATCTTGAACAGCAGCACCAATCTGCTTAACTCATGGAACTGATGACGCATTCCGCTTTCTTTTATCAGTTTCTGAAAAGTTGTAAAATTCCAAATGGTTGTGGATTCTCTTTGTAAACTGTAAACCAAATCTCATCACCGGATGGTGTTAAATAGCTATAAATAATTTGAAACCTGCCATCTATTGACTGGTCAGTGTCCATTTTATATGTCAAGGATTCAAAGTAGTTGAAGCAGCGAACTAAGTTCTCTGTTTGTATTCAGACAATACCACATTTCAAGAGATATCAAAGGATGCTCCATTTCTTCTTTAAGGGATTGGTTACTTGTATATTGAAAGACTGCAGAAAATAATTTCTGCTTGACTTGAAACTGATATGTAAATATGTTTCAACGCGGTATCTCTCTTCAAATCGAGTTATTGTAGCGATGACTGCGGAGGACTTAGAATTAAAAAAAAATGGAAATATACCAGGGATATTCAATGGAACAAGTTTTTAAAAAATGTATTCCTTTCTTTCTCCTACAACTGATTTATTAAAATTCCTGATTTTTTACTACAAATTGATTTTTTATAGGCTATATTAAACAATCGAACTAACAAAAAATCCGATACTTTTAAAGTCGAATGTTTACTGCTAGATATATGTGTGGGAAGGACAATGAATGCACGTTTTCAGATTTTTAATTAAGGTTAATTCCAAGTACAAATGAAATAATTCTATTTAATTGTACATAATATCATGGTGATATTCATAATCATAGTGATATTCATACTAGTGAAGACTTTAAGAAGCATTATCTAGAAAAGGTCAATTCAACGTCAGCCTTGACGGGTCTGTGTTTTGCCGCTCTCTGTTGTAGCCGCTGGGTCTCTATTCTAAGCAACCTGAGGTAGATGTTCAATGTTTAAGGTGCTGATTAGTTCGATTGCATTATCTCACAGAGTCTTTTGAGGTCGTGTCTGAGAATGAGAGTTTTTTTTTTAATATTAGCTTTTTTTTCGTAGCCCAACACAATAAGATCATTTGAGACTGTTAAACCGATGAATATAAACCACATACTGAACTGAGTGTGGTGGTGCGCTAGTGGAAACAAATTGTAATCATTACATGCCCTTTATTGCGTTCCTTTTCGTTTCGTTTCTGGCATGGAAATGTTTGTGATAAAAGAGAATAGATCTAGTTCCATCTCAAGATGGCCTGCCGATCTGTAAAGGATAATGCTTTGAACATACAAAAAATGCCTTGAAAACAAATCGACAGTCTCAGAAAAATGAACTGGTATAGGCGAATATCAATTAACATTTTATCAGTATTGAGTGTACAGAAAAACCAGAACAAAGTCATACCTAAACTTGACAAAAAGTGTACGATGACATAACATTTAAGTTAAAAGAGCTCGTAAAATTACCAAACTCTTGTGAAGCAGCAAAGTTTGTGGAACATTTTTATACCAAAAATCACATCGAAAAAAATAGATTAAGAAAAAGGCTTTGCATTTTTCCAAACTTATATGCGGCTTCATGCCTCTAATATCATATAGCTTCGTCGTATAACTTTCTGTATGTAGAGAATACATTTCTGGGATTTTTTTTGTTTACTTTGTAAATACAATAATTATTGTGAATTTCCCATATGACCTTTATTCCCTGAAAAAGTACAGCTCTATGTATATACTTTTTTGCTGTAAACTTTCAGTGTGTCCCATTTTAAACATTGTTTGATAGTATTACGAAAAACTAATAACAAAATATATAGTCTATTGGCCTCTGCGACTTTCAATCGTTTTTTACAAACTGTAAACCCTAAAAGAAAAGCAAATTTTACAAAACCTTTGGCAGTAAACTTTTTGAACGTTAAGGATTAGAAATTAGCAATTATAAAAAAGGTTTAAAAAAGGTTTAAAAGGTGCTAATTTAGTCCATGCTTGAACATTTCCTCACTTTGCCCCGTAAGCATCGAAAGGTTCGCACATGTACAATTTTTTGTACCAGCAGATAGCATCGTTCAAACCGTAGATGCCTGGCCAGCTTCGGTGTCTGGCTTCCGCGCAATCTTCATCATTCCTACCTGTGTAGTCGTTAGGATAGCCAGGACGAAAGACCCACTGGGCCATTTGGTCGCTCAATGGCTCTCCGTTCTCCCACACATACGTGTCCTCATCATCGAGGTCATTCAGACCGATCCAAGTTTGGTCTTTTAAGTACTTTAGACTGATCTCCCAAAAAACAGAAAATCTAGCGAGTGTGTTTCCAAAGAACATACGTGAGTTCATCCCGCTACAAATGGAAACAGCTTCATGATAGTCGGCCACGGAAGATGATAGGTAAAGACAGGCTGTAGTACCGCAAACGTTGTAGAGAGAGAAGCTACCATTCGTGTTACACGGAGGAATGGGCTGCTGCTTATAGAAAATCATACCGTTAGAACCTGTCACGGGTATAGACGTGTCGACGTTCTCTAGAGGACGGAAAGCGGCAGAGCCAGGTGTGCATGACTGGTTGTCAGTGGTATAAACGATGCTCTGACATGAGTCTGGGAAGCGAACGGCGCACTCCCTGTAGCACTCGAGAGCGGACCCAGACGACCATGATTCTCCTATCTGTAGAGTCTGACACTCCTGACCTGTGGTTTGTTTCATATAAGCTTGTCTTATATCACAGCAGGCAGTTGGAACTGGCAAAAACAGAAAGACTAGTTTTAAAGATTTCCATATTAGTTTTGGGTTTCAAGTTGTAAAACCTTTGAAGATGTAAGCTTCTTTGCTGATATGTTATAATTAAACCAGTCTTTGTATTCAAATTGGACTTTTAAATCCTTTTTTTAATCGCTTTTTCAAAGAAGTTTTATAAGTGTTGAAATGAGAAAGTCGCATTATCTCTTACGGAAAAAAGCCAAGAGAAAAAAAATGCAAGAACTTATATAAATGTATTCATATCTCTCAATAAATGTTAATAAGACAGAATATATATAGATCATAAAATTATGTTTGATATGTTGTATCATTTTCTTTCTGCAGTGGGTTGTTAGTAAAGTACTACGTTATCATTTTGTTTATTTTTCACGAAAATGTTTTGGCATTAACAGAAATAATTCTATATCTTATGTTTGGAAAAAAGTGTTAACTATTTATTAATTTTTGGCTTTATAGGAGAAACTTTTTTTTAAATTTTTTATCGAGGCATAAATTGAGATTAAAAAATAAAAGCACAATATCAAACATTTTTAATTAAACTGAGCCTTAATAAAACATAAAGTTGTCCTTCACAAGATAGTTTTAAATTAAAACAATTCACTACAAACAAATTTTAACCGCCCCTTTGATTTCTCTCACCATGACAGTTAATTTGATTACAAAACTCGAGCTCTATCATTTTTTTTAATTTTAGGATTATGCGTTCTTGATTATAAAGAAAAAGAGACAGCATGTGTTTGTGTGTATGCGTGTCAGTGAGACAGAAAGAGAGAGATAGAGAGAAGACGACAAGTTTTAAGGGGCTGAATAACACACACACAAAAAAAAACAAATAAACTTAAAGCATAAGTTATTTCTTTTTAGCAGTGCTCGAGGAAGTTAAAACCGTTTGAAAGAAGTGGATTGTATATTTTGCAGCGGATAGTGTGTTGGTAACTTTTTCATCTAGTTGTCGTAAAAAGGCTCTAAATGAAAAGCATAGACTTTAGATTTCATTTCAAAGAGATGCTCTTCACAAGAATAGCTGCTTTTTTAAAACTGTATTTCTGATTGTATTTCTTCTATATTTTTCTTTATATTTGATGATTCTTTAACAAATTTTGCCGTCTTTTTTCTTTAACTTATTATGACGCCTACAGCGGCAGCAAGAAAAACAAACTTGTGGAATGACAGTTTCACCTTTGTTTATGTCAAAGAGCACTTTACTATTTTTTAAGGATTAAATTGAAGTAAATTCAAATATCAAACATGTTTGAGATTCCCTTGCTATACCTCTGAATGTCCTTTTTAAATGTAAAGGATAATTTAATCACCAAATTGAGGTTACACGAACTCTAGCAAATAACAAGATAAAGAGCTCAATATCTCAATATCGAGAGGTTGTACCATTCTATACGGAAGGAAGATCGATGGGTATGATCTGTTGAGACACGTATCAATAAATACTTATGATATCAAGTCTTTCACAAACGTGAAGGTAAACATTTTTCGCAGCTAAGTCGGAACTGTATACACCGCATATCGAGTAATTCCCACTCAGTAATCTTACTGTTGAAGATGAAGACCAGCCAGAGTAGCAGAGCCATGATCACGCCTCTCCGAGCTACATGAAGTTCACTGCACCACATCGCAACGCACCAGAGTGAGCAGCTCTAGACATAAACCGGCTGTTCATTTAGTCTTTTTTGCCCATTTGTTCTTTACAATAGTAGAAGTAGTATATTCTTGAATATAGAGTCCGTATAGCAAGAACTGTGGCCTGCTTAAAGAAACATGTTTGTGCACGTGAAACAAAGTGCAGTGTATGTCTGGGGCGTGACGACTTCATTGATTGACTCCCTATTGTCTCAGACACCCTGGCAGCGGTTGAAGGCTGAAATTGTGGCTTGTTATTGAGAAATACACAGCACATTTCTGTCCTATTGATCATTTATATTGGAAAACAAAAATGCTTGTGTTTTCTTACACGTCACAATCTTTATAAGACATCAACAAAGGCTATATTGTATTACAAGTATGACGAAAGCTTTCAGTGCCACGATACTGAAAATCTGGAACATCCTACCGCAGCAACTGAGACTTCAAAAAATAAAACAAAAAACTACTGTACCAAAAACGCATTTGCTCTAACAACTTCCTAAGTTAAATGTAAAACCATGTCCGCGTTGTGATGGTATTTATTGTAATGATGTAATTTTTAAATGCCATTTTCACAATGAATAATATTTTAAAGTAAATTAGCGCTCTGAACCATGTGGAGTAGATCAAACTCGTTAGATTCCAAATCCATGCAATAACTCATTTAGTATCATTTCTAAATATTCTGTTTATACGTGCTTTTTTTCTATTCTTTTTCTATTTTCAATCTTTTTTTCTACGCTTTGTTTTCGCATGATGTAAAATCATTCTGTTTCTTATTTACGGCAAAGTTGTTCTTTAAACACATTTTAGGGGCTCTTTGCAGTTACTATGTATCGAATCTATTGTTTAAAATCTAAAAACTGGCACAGTTGCAATATCTATGGATAAAATCTTGAACATATTGTTCCTTTACTCCTGCGCTCTTAATAAAAAAAAATCATTCAAACAGTGAGCTTGAAGAAAAGTAGATAATCCGTGATTAAAATTGCTTTTTTTCCTTGGGGAAATTCATTTAAATATGTGTCTCATAATTTGAAATCATGTCGATACTTATAATTTTGATGATAAGGATGACGATGTCGATCTTGAAGGTGACATATTGAAATTAAAAAAAAACAACTTATAGTTCGTTAGCTATGAAAATTAATTAAGGAATTATTTTTGTATTTTGATGATTATGCAGGTTATGAGGGTAATAAAAATGAAGGTATAAAAGATAGACAAACGCTTTTTTTTTTTTAGTTCATGGAATTTTCGTTTTAATATTTTAAAAGCTTATGTTAAAAGCAAAAACAGTTCTGTGTCACATTCGTCCAATGAGTATCAAGATAGATGATCGAGTAGTAATCCGGATCACAGCACTGAACCTAGAGGGAAAAAAAATAATATAATAGCATCAATGTTTAGAACACTCTTTCTATTTACCAAGGCTTCTATCTATGTTGCCACTGCTACTGCAACTGCTCCTCCATTACTGCTACTACGTCTACTACTTGTACTACCACTACAACTTCTACTTCTACTACTACTTCTACTACTACTACTACTACTACTACTACTACTACTACTACTACTACTACTACTACTACTACTACTACTACTACTACTACTACTACTACTAATACTACTACTACTACTAATATTACTACTATCACTACTAATCCTTGTCTCAACAGAACAGACTACTACTACTACTACTACTACTACTACTACTACTACTACTACTACTACTACTACTACTACTACTACTACTACTACTACTATCACTACTACTACTAATACTACTACTACTACTACTACAACTACTACTACTACTACTACTACTACTACTACTACTACTACTACTACTACTACTACTACTACTACTACTACTACTACTTCTAGTTTTTTTTACGAATTCTTCTTCAGCTGGCACTTTTGCAATTCTTGTTTGTACTATTTCTACCAATTTTTTCTCCAATGCTCCTTTTAACACTAATATACTGCTCCCACTGCTGCAATACTTCTTTTCCTAGCACCACTCTAATATATACACGTCTTATCGTTATCATTTCTTCAGTTTCCTCTTTGAAAGTGATGATAACAAAAATTATCAGTGAAAGAAATAATATTTTTATATTGTTCAAATATTGAATTGCACCCAACTAAGATTAGTCATGCGTACCTCTCCATTGACAGTTATGTTGAGCTCTTTGCTGATGTCACAAGCACCCACAGAACAGGGATCCTGTGCATCTGAGGACAAAAATCAAGTTTTGTGCTTTTGTTTGATTTGAGTAGACATTTTCTATTTTTTTCTATTTCATTATTATCTGCAACTATCTTTAAATTCTATAAACTGAAGTAATCAACGAATGGTTAATGTTATGCATTCATAAACAAAGCAGTGACTTTTGATATCCTATAAATGTTAATACCTTTTCAAGTGAGGTTGATTTTTCTTATTGTTATGTTACTACAACAAATGCAAGCACTGAAGAGAGACCTTGAGCATCTGAGGATAACGTTGAAGTTGTGTGGTTTTTTTTATTCTAACAGAAATGACATTTAAAATTTTATTTGCATTTTTTTTCATATATTTTTTAATTTTACAAATTGGCATAATCAACGGACGGTAATTCTTATGCTTTCATAATCAAAGAAGTTACTTTTGATATCCTACTTCAAGTACAGGTTGAACTTACCTATTGCTACTGCCACAAATGCAGATAGGGCTATAAAGAGGAAAGTTTTCGTGTTGACTCAAAGTACAGTTGTCTTGCTGTGGAATCTTCTGTGCGGTAGAAATCGTCAGGTTCAGGCGGAACCTTTTATACACTGGGTTCCGGGTGATTTGCTCAAGGAAGACTGCTATCTAGATCTGGGTTCCACTGATTAGCGGATCAATCGAGAAAAACATTTTTGTCTTATCCTACGCATTTCGAGATAGGCACAGCCCACTTGAGTTTGAAATAAATATATATTTTTTTTAACCAATCGCAACTTAGATTGAGTAGGTGCTGCTAGAAACAACCAACTATACTTTTCTTTATATTTCGAATTTTTTTTTTTTTGTATTGTTAGAATCAGCCTTTTATTCCCCCTTTTTTAAATTTTGAGCTTCATATGAGAACTTTTATCTTTTACTCTTTCTTTCTTTTTTTTTTTTTTTGCAGCTTATTAGTCCGCATCGGAAGGGGAATGATAGACTAGACTGTATATTGTCTAGTCCAAGTTACTAAGAATTAATAGAGGGAAATATTTATTCTTTTTCTCCATAATGTAAGCCATCAATTCTGCATTGTGCGGATGTTAAACTGTGAAGCTTTAACCGCATAAAAAACAAAGCCAGTCTGTATTCAGTTCGCAAGATTAAAACAAAAAACCTAATCGTGTAAATTATTTATGTAAAGTGCTTCTCTTGGGATCAAACGTTACGGACAATTTTGTTTTAGGATTTCTTTTAATGCACGTGTCTTATGAAGGTAGAGAAGTTAAAATTTAATTACGATACTCTATACAGATTTATAAAAAAGAGTACTTAGACTTTTATTTTCTTGCCGAAAGCAAGTTCTAATTGATTTAATAGTTTTTGAAAGGTTCCCCCACCCCACTCACACACTCTCTGATATTCTATTCTAATCAACAACAGCCTTCAGTGAAAGTAAAAAAAAAATAGTATTCGTTGGGTCTTAAACTGTAAAACAAGTCAACTTGGTCTCAATCCCAATACTTTTAATGACTCATGTCTAAAATTCAACATTTCAGTAATAGATGTTACATGATGACATTTTACTACAAGCTGTTGTGATATTTAATATTTGAAAAAAAAAGAAAAAAAAAACTTCGTCTAATTTCTCTGAATAATCTTCACTGCAAAAAGGAATATCATGAAATCTCTCAGGGATTTGCTACTCATTCCCCAGTTAATTTTTTAAATAATTTCTATCCTCCTCTTTGTCTCTACTTAATATCTCTCTCCATCCTACCCCCTTCCCATCTCTCTCTATCTTTTTTTTAGTTCATTTTTCCAAGTATTTGATCCATGCGTCTATGTATCTTTTTATTTCAGTTTCTTTTATTTTCTCTCAATATGCCTAGTTGTGTATGTGCCTATTTTTAGGTTTATCAATCTGATTTTACATCACCCTATCAATCTATCAACTTATCTATCTGCCTTTTTAATCTATCTATCTATTCATTCATTTCTAGTCTGTCTGTATTCGTGTATCCTTTGGTCCATTTGTCTACACTTATGCAAACATTCATCGTATTTTTATCTATTTCTATGCACCAACTCTTTCTTTCTCTTTGATTTCCTCGATTTTCTATACATCTCCTTAAATCGAATTATGTATCTCTTTATCAAATCATCTACCCATCTATCTATTCATCTATCTATCTATCTATCTATCTATCTAACTATCTATCTGTCTGTCTATCTATCTATCTATCTATCTATCGATCTATCTATCTACATATCTATCTATCTATCTACATATCTATCTATCTATTTTCCCTCTATCTATCTACATATCTATCTGTCTACCTATCTATCTATCCATCTATCTACAATCTGCCTGTCCATTTTCCTCTTTTTCAAAAAGTTAATCTTTTTGCCCGCATCGCGATGTATTAATCCGTCAAATCTTCTTGCAGGGAAAAAATGGAAACATCCTACACTATAATTATTTCCGGTTCAATCATCAACATTTATGTTGTTGGTTATATTTTCAGTTTAAAAGAACCATCATAAACTCCAAATGAAAAAAGCATCAGGAATGAATGTAGACAATTAGTTAATTTTTTTCTAAAATTAAATGATCTCGAGGAAGGACGAAACTTAAATGCTAAAGAAAATATACATTTTTTTAGGTTTTTCACTCTTACATTTATCTACAAAAACTCTTGAATAATAAAATAGATTCTAGATACATGAAATAACAGTAGCAAATAAAAATGCATGTTAAAGGAACAAAAAATGTATATAAAAGATAAAGCAAAGACTTTATTTTTTTTATAACATGAATCTGACGACATTGGCTGACCACGCTCCCACTCACTTTTCTTTATCTGTGTTATTTCTTTTTACTTAGTTACATGGATACAAATATGTATATATGCGTTTATTTTTTAGGTTTTTTTTCTGTTGTGTGGGCTTTTCACCAATGATTGTCAATCAAATTTTAGAGGTGCTCTTTAAAAAAAACACAGAACAACCAAAAACATTACAAAACATAAGGTTTGCCAGTGCGACCCGTCGCAGAAAATAGTCATCCCTTACATAACCTGCTCCAAGTTTACCATACATAACACAGAAATTCATCTAGTAATGTATTTCAACCAAAGGTTTCCTTTTTGTTAGTTAAACAGTCCATCCACTGAGTCATGTAATAAAAATGCCTCAAAGCCTCTGCCATTATTAAGTTGCTCACTTCGATATCGTATCTTTCTCTTCTTTCGTTCTTTAAAGGAGAGAAGATGAAAGATAAAACGTTTGTTAAAACAGAAGTAGAATAAAAAAAAATGAGAAGGATGAAAGCAAAAGGAAAACTTTTATTCCGAGATATCTGTCTCCCTCACACATATATACACACACACTCTCTTTCTTTCCCTCTCTCTCCATCACTCACTCAACCTCTCTTTAATAAAGAGATGGAAAGAGATAGTCTGAGGTTGGTTAAAAAATCTAGGAAAGAGAGAGAAAGAGAGAAAAAGTGAGTGAGAGAGAAAGAGAGAGAGAGAGAGAGAGAGAGAGAGAGAGAGAGAGGGGGGGCGGGGGGTGGGGGAGAGGGGAGGTCTTGAATTCCTATGCTCCATAGCTCTTCTACATATTTTCTTGTAATTTATGTATCACGATCATTCTTCATGAAAAAGAAAGCAGTATTGTCGATATACGCAGATTTATGAAAAAGTGGAGAGTTATTGTTTTAGTTATCTTTCTAACTAGCCAAATTAAAGCTTGGTACCCTCTGTGGTAGAATTATATATTATGAACAATAGTATAAGTTTTTCTAACAAAATCATCGAAACTGATTCGTGTATCTTTGATTCATCGAATTTTCAGAACAGCTTTACCAGCAGATTAGGTAAATGCGACAAAATTAAAACTGGAAGACTAGAAAAGATAAATACATAGGAAAGCTAGAAGAAGGAAATAGAGAGAGATGCAGTATATGGATTAATATATATATATATATATATATATATATATATATATATATAAATACATAGGAAAGCTAGTTGAAGGAAATAGAGAGAGAGAGGCATTGTACGGGTTAATATAAATACATATATATATATATACACACACATAGAAAAATTAGTTCAAGGAAATAGGGAGATGCATTATTTTATATTAAATATTGTTTGTCTGCCTCTTTCTCATTATATATATATGTAATGCGCGAGAGACATATAAATATATATATATATATATATATAAAGAGAGAGAGACAGAGAAGAGAGAGAGAGAGAGAGAGAGAGAGAGAGAGAGAGAGAGAGAGAGGGGGGGGGGAGAGAGAGAGAGCGGGGTAAATTTTCAAATATAGATGTGCAAATCAAATGTACAAAATATATAGATAAAATTGTATAAGCAGCAAGATTAGAAAAAAGAGAGATACATATACGTTGTTAAACGTAGATATTTAACTAGATTGTTGTTTGTTAAATAAAAACAAACAAACATCGTGCTCCACAATTAAAGAGCATATAAATAGATGGTTAGGAAAGAATAGATAGGTTAGCGGGTAGGTAAATATGTCATTAAAGTTAGAAAAAATAACCAACAATTTTTTTATGATGATAATTATATTAAAGCTGGACAGCACAAAGATATAGACACACACAGCCCACAATTTTAATCAGATTTTTATTTCAACATTTTCGAAATCTCATTAAAAGCAAAAACATTCTTGTTTTCCATTTTTTCCATCCGTATCAAGAAAGATGAACGAGTAGTCATCTGGATTGCAGCACTGAATCTACAGAAGAAAAATGGTTATATTATAGCGTCAATGTTTAAAACTTTTATTTCTTTTCAAGACAGCTCTGCACTTTCTGCACTTACTACTACTACTACTACTACTACTACTACTACTACTACTACTACTACTACTACTACTACTACTACTACTACTACTACTACTACTACTACTACTGCTGCTGCTGCTGCTGCTGCTACTACTACTACTACTACCATTACTACCTCATTTATTATACTACTACAACTAGTACTACTAGTACTACTACTATTACTGCTATTACTACTACTCGTACTACTATTATTACTGCTATTACTACTACTATTACTGCTATTACTACTACTCACCACTACTATTATTACTACTACCACTACCACCACTACCCACCACCACCACTACCACTACCACTACTACCACCACTACTACTACCACGACTACCACCACTACCACCACAACCACAACCACTACTACTACTACCACTACTACTACTACTACCACTACTACCACTACAGCTACCACTACTACTACTGCTACTACTACTTCTACTACTACTACTACTACTACTACTACTACTACTACTACTGCTACCATTACTACCTCATATATTATAATACTACTACAACTACTACTATTAGTAATACTACTATTACTGCTACTACTACTACTACCACTACTACTACTACTACTACTACTACTACTACTACTACTACTACTACTACTACTACTACTGCTACTACTACTGCTACTACTACTACTACTACTACTACTACTACTACTACTACTACTACTACTACTACTACTACTACAACTACTACTACTACTATTAGTACCACCAAATATTCTGTAACTAAATCTTTTAAACATGTCTCTCCATCTACTACCTCTCCGAATTTTACCCCAACTACTACACCTACCATTTTGTATTTTCCAGTTCGCTTTTTACCATTATTTTTATAGCTTTTGCTGTTCCCACTGCTGCTAAGAACAATTTTGATTTTACTAACAGCACTCTTTTCAATACACGTTTCTCTTAATTATTATTTCAATTTTATTTTCGACATTTATTATTTGTTGATCATTTAGAAGAAGACAAATAGAAAAAAAAATTATTTATTATTTAGTTACTATGTGTCATGTATACCTCTCCGTTTACAGTTTTGTTGAGCTCTTTGCTGATACTACAAGCATTCGCTGAACAGGAATCCTGAGCATCTTTTGATTTGTTTTTTTTTAGATGTGTTTTTAACTCTATAAATTGGCAAAATCAACAAAACGCAGCATTCGAACGCGCATAAAGAAAGCTAAAAATGTAAGACACTTTTTTTATGTTCACTTCAAACTTACCTATTGCCACTACTACAAATGCAAGTTGGGCGAAACCAAGGAAAATCTTCATGTTGACTTGAATGTATATTTGTCTTGTTGTGGAACCTTTTATGCGGTAGAAACCGTCAGGCAGTCAGTTGGTTTACCACGTTCAGACGAAATCTTATATACACTGCGTTCCAAGTGCTTTTGCAGAATAAAAATTGCTGTCTGATTACTGCACACCTTAATTTTTTAATTTTTTTTTAATCCTATCCAAACGTTTTGAGATCTCCGTATATTTCATTTTAAAATTCTGTAAAATAATTTATAAAAATATCTATGCTTAAAACTGTACGTGTTTCTAAACATTTCTCTTTTGAGTTAAAAACTCGCACTTGCTTTTTAATCTAAAATTAAAAAAAAAAAACAACAAAAAAAACCTACCGTTTTCTTTCTGTTTATTTTTTATGAACAGAAAGTCAACAGTTTGATGCCTCAATCAAAAAGAAATTAAGTAACGCATCTGATTTTTAGTTAGTATTATTTATAAACACCTGTTGAAATACACAAAGTCATTACGGTAAAAGTTCAAAACTTGTTAGAAACTTCAGCTAGATCCCATAGACAAAAGACTAAGCCGAAGCCAAGTGTCAACAAGTGTCAGCCAAGTTGTACGAATCAACAATGAATTCAGTCGCATGCCAGCAGAAGAGCTTAAACTCAAAACCAAGAACGACCTCGACCATTTGAAGTCAATAGCAGAAGAAAAAAAAAACAGTGGAAGAAACTATCATCGAACATTAGAGAAGCATCGGAGGGGTCCAAGTTGGAGCAAGAGGATGTGAACAGCGATATAGATAGATATCGATATTCATAAAAGTTAGTTGTATCCTGCAGTTTTAACTATATTTCAGTCGAAAAGATCCGTTGCTGATCAGCGGTTCGAAGTTGACTCTGAAAGAAAATGATTTCAAACAGGCTTGCCTATTGGAGATTTATTTTGAACCCTGCAATTATTGTTTCAAGAGTCCCCACCGCCTTGCCACTCTTAGAAAGAGAGAATTATGACACCAAACCGCAACTTAGCTTTTTAATGTAATTATTTCGCAGCAACAGCATTTCTTTAACCTTCCTGAGTCACATACTATCTTGTAAGATCTGAATCTCACCAAAGACAACCCTCACGATGCTTACATACCAACAGTTATAAATGGACATACACAAAGCAACCTATAGTAAGAATAATAACTTTGCATATCTAGTGTCCATAAGATTGTAAATGAAATGAGCAAAAAACTGCGCAACAATAAAACATTACACTTTTAATAGGGAGAACCCAAGTTCAACTTCTCATTGGAAAAGTCTAGCGACGGAAAATTATATCACTAAATAGTTTCATGTTTTAAGAACTATTAAAAGGGGAAGGGGGGAATAAATGAATTAATAAAAACAAATGCAGTTCCACGCCTGCTTAACTTGTTTGAATATTAGTAATAAATGAACGCTGAAAGAATAATTTAATACCACTTTTGTCCATTTTAAGCTCTTAAGTACAAAATATTAACAGATAATTAATATCAGTCGGGAAATCAGAAATGTTAAAATCGTAATCATATGCAGTCGATCGGTATCGTTAGATTCCCAATCCAGGCAATTAACTCATTTTGTTTCATTTGTAACACTTAAGCTATGTTTTTTATTATTTTTTATTTTTATTTTCAGTCTATTTTTCTGCGCTTTGTTTTCGCATAATGTAAAATCATTCTGCTTCTTATGTACGGCAAAGTTCTTGCAACACTTTTTCTGTCCTTT
>JAWDGP010000968.1:0-12500 GCA_033675545.1 Elysia crispata | reverse complement strand
TTGCAATGTAACGTCTCTATTGATGGACACCCACCTAGACGTAAACATACTCGGAAAAAAGCTACTGGACTCCATTGTAATGATAGTTAAAACTTATTTTGGTGGTGCCCACTACTGCAGGGACTAAATTTTCAAACGTGGAAGGAAAATCTGACGTAAAATGATGACTGTACAAACGCACCTTATAAAAACAGTCCGCGTCATAATCCCCGGCCTTTTGCAACAATGTGACCACAGGAGGTTAACTTAAAGTTTATTTTCTTGAGGAAATACCCAAACGTGTTCTGAAAATATACTCCGCCGATTTTCAACTCTAAATCTGTGACAACCGAATTTTTTACTCTGAAAAATCCTTTGATTCTTTTCATGCTTCTATAGATTTCTTCACGTCGTGTCTAAAAAATTGCGTGGAGACAAGATTTTATAACTGAAACACAATTATTCATCCCCTCTCAGACATGATAATCCACGCATTAAACTCCACAATTTCCGTCTTTATGATTACTGGAAGTTTAGATGCGCATTTCTTATTAGGATTGCTGTTCCGTCGACTGACTGAATTTTTAAATAGTTTTTGAAAGAAAGAAATGCTTAGGTATCTTGAAACCTGTGGCATAGATTTTACTCTTCATTATTAAAATGATTTAGAAAATAACGAACGTTCTTAACTAAAAAAAAAAACACTTGTGTATTGGGGTTATAACGTCCGATATGATACTCGCATGTACATTTTTCTCTCGTTGGCCCTCGCACATTCATTTGGGGCCTCGCCATTTCAGTTCTTCCATGCCCGACGGCGGCTGCAGTTTGATATGCACATAAGGCGCGAGAATACCTTGTTCAACTTACAGGGGGGGGGGGGGGGGGGACGATGGGGGAGGGGGCGTAAGATTTGTTATCGTGTCGTTTCATTTAAAGGAACCAATTGTTTTTTTTTTCTTTTGGACCTCAAGTATTCTTAATCAAGCACACTTACGAAATATTGTCTTTAATCTGACAAGAGCTGTCTCGCATGGCAGAAATAGACGTTAGAGTCAGTACTGTCTATTATTAATCTACTTGCCGCTCTTTGATTTTCCGCTATTTTTATTGAATTCTCGCACAGATCACCATCTTTTCTATACTATCTCTGTCTGTTTTCTTGTCTGTATGTCTCTGTGTGTTCAGTCAATATACCTGTCTATCTGCCTGCTCTTACAACTTGCTTACCTCCATGCGACTCTTTTGTTTTCTCTGTCACATTAGTTTTGCTCTATTTTCCGAATGTTATTGTTGATTTTATTTTGCACTCGGCGTATATATGAACAGTTTCGAAAATGTTCGGGGCAAAGAAAAAACACTGTGATCACCCCAGTGGTAGTTTTGCAGTGCATTAAAATGGTTAATATGAAATGTCTTTTATGGTAAGATTAAAAATTTGCGCTAACGCTGCATATTGTTTATTTTCAAGAACACTTATCGGTTGCCCCCCAACCCCACCCTCGCCGATTTATTATGTACAGTTAGTGAACCTGAACATACGAGATTGAAGCACCGCACAACGGGTTTTTGTATCAAACATATTATCTGCCTTTTCTTGACCGTGTGCTTTGACAAATCAAGTCTTGATTTTTGGTGCGAAAATTGACGTAGGCTTTGTAGTTTTTCCACACTGTCAAAGAAGGTTTCTTCATATCGGTTTTTTTTCCTTTTCATATGTATATCAGTATTTGGCGACCAATTTCATCTGGCCAACGTGTCCTTGTTACCGTTTTTTTTTGTCTTGGAATTTTTCGAGTTGAATCATTAAAGTTTCAGTCGGTCACTTGTCTTTTGTTGTTTTTTTTTTTTCACCAATCTTGCGAGTTTATATCTTCTCAGTTGAACTTTCTGATCTTCGAACCTTCCACAGTGGGCTCCATAAAATAGTGTTTGGAAACCGACTCTGTGTAGGATACAGTTTACCCATTACTACTCAAAGTTTTTTGGGGGAGAGGGGAGGGGAAAGGTGGTGGAGCCTTCACCTAGACTTTTATAGCCAAAGGCTAAATATTTATACCTTTACGCCCAATATTTCAAATAATTATTGACTAGAGACCTAGCTATTTTTTCGACACAATTGTGCCTTTTTTTTAAGGCTGAAAGCATAAAAATATTGAATCTCGACAAATATGTCGTATTTTTAAACGGTTCACAATTGTATTGGCATTTCTCTTTTACTTTTTTATTTTTTTTTTATTTATTCTTTTTGCATGTTAACAGCACGTGACTCACCTGCACGTTACTAGCCTGCACGTTATCTTGTGCTGATACAATAGTAATCCTGGAATGATGCGCCCATTTGATTTGCTTTACTTTAATCATGAGTCAACGAAAATAAATATATACATATTTGTAAATGGTGCATTAGTTGAATACTAGGTGCGCAAATAAATCGGAAAAAATGGGTGTGGTGGTGGGGGATGCTGAGAAAGAAAGAAAAAAGAGAGGGCTAGGGAGGTGGAGAAGGCATAAAGTCGCTCTTATGATTTTTTTACTTTCAAAAAGTCAGTTTCACTAGCTTTTCATCCTGCGAGTCCTAAGAAGTTTGGTTGGAGTTGGTCTGCCCAATGTTGTCAGTTTTCACATATTTTTCCTAATTTCAAGTTTTGGTTTCAACATGTTGTTGCACTGCCCGGAAGTATTTGTCAGTTTACATGTTCTTTTTTTTTTCTGATTGATAACTTCTTAACTGCGCAGTCTTTCCAGCGTTCCTTTCCTTTGCGTTTCACCTTTATTTTTTATAGCAGCTTAACGCTTTTGGGTAGCAGAAGAAAAATCAAGGTTTGAAAACAAAGGCGACAGCACTTTGATCACCCCTATTTTTGTCAGAGTTGTGACCTGCCTCACTCTTTGGGATTCAATTTTGCGGCGCTCTTCCCCCCAATCATATCAATCATTGTTGCCTCCGTCAGGCCTGGTCTGGTATTTATAAACCGAAATATTTTAGGGGGTTCTATAGATGTCAGCAAGGGTTAAATGGGATCTCTCGAGACTCGAACAGAGGGCTCAGTTTGCGGGACTGTCGAATATCGAAGCAAAAATGGAACTTGTACATCGTTAGAACAAATAGTAAACAACCGTCTCTCTCGTCTGTGTGGTTTTCCTGTACTTTCGAATAAGAGTAAAATCGCACATAAAACTATCGTTAGATTTCCTGTATAGAAGGCATCATATGGCTCAGTCGGTAGAATATTCGATTTACATAATTATGGAAGGTCATGATTTGTCATCTGGTGGTGAGTGTTTGATCTCACCTTATCAGCCCTATTCGTGGCTTTATGGAAAGCAACCGTCGCCGTGTAAAATTCTCTGGGAAACTCGAGGCAAGTAAAATTAATGGAAGAACGGACTTTTACCATGTTGGTAGTTTAGAAGAAATTTTCTAGGTGAGACACAAGTATAAGGAAGGCGCTTCGATATAAGTTATGAATAAATTGACGAGTTTGTCATGATGAAGTTACTTCTATTGTTTCATTATCACTCCTAATCAGAATCTGAAGCCACAGCAGTAGGTTTGTGATAAGTTTACACATACTTCACAGATGTTCTAATTCTCCGTTTTGTTATATTTCGTCGATAGTCAGTCAGTATTCCCTGTGTTTAATGCATATTCCTTGTTTTATCAGAGAAATACTTGTCTGTGGTTATTCCGTGACAAAGGCGCTTTGTTAAATTATCAAAATGTGAGACTGATAAAGAAAATAATGTTAATCTCCGCACTATTACTAGTCTACACACCTCTCGTCTGGTCCGCCTGACATTTTGCATCTTTTCGTTAGCGTATAACTTCAACAAATTCCTTCTTTTTTTATCTGATTGCTCCAGTTGCATAGTAAGGTTTGATTGGGAAAGTTACAAAATTTGCTCTGGGTCCATACTTTGACTGCAATTTTTACTTGAATATTAATAGTAAAAGAATACTTAAAACATTCCAAAATTAAACTGATTTTCGACGGAAAATTTATTTATATATATGATCATTTTCCACACGCCAGTAAGTCTAAACTGAGTTTCCGTGAAATCGAATTATTTTAAGATCCGAATGTAAGATTAAGCTCTATTTAATGGCTGGTTGAATTATTTCGCCATCGACTTTATGACGCAAAGGGCATTTCCACTCTTTTCTTTTGAGTGAATATGTGTGTCGGTTTTTTTTATATCTCAAATAGGATCATAGGTTCTAAAAGTTACGATTTTACACTTGCATTTACTATTTAATACTCGCTTAAAATACTTTATCAAAGACCGCGTTGGTTGTATATCCGCTTCTGCTGATATGTAAGCGATGATTTATAGAGGGGAAATTTTGTACAAGAGTGAATATTGCTGAACGAGAAATCTAAACCATCACATCAGTTTATTTGTTGAGGTCTGTAATGGCCGAGGGAGGCTTTTTTAATTCAACTGTTCACTGTCCGACGATGGCTCAATTTTGTAATGTAGGGGAAGGCTACTTTCTTCAGCTGTGTACTGCCCGAGTTAGCTCATCTTTTCCATCTAAGTGGAAGCAGATCTTTTTTAAGTCTGCACTGCTCGACGAGCGCAGGACCGAAACCTATACCGTCGGTTAATGAGTTTCAGGTCTCATCACTTCAGTTCCGTCCTTCGACTCGGGCTTACGTTGATATGAAAGACGGCCGTATCGCTGTGTTGTGGACGGGATAAATCAAACAACAAACTAATAACAGACAATCGGTTTCCATTTGACTAGATCGATGGGGTCACAAACTACTATCCTAATTGAAGCCAATAAATTGAGCATTGTTTGAAATATTTTGGCATTGTTTGCGACGCAAAGAACATTTCGACCCTCTTTCTTATGTGTGTGTGTTCCGATATTTCAACTTGTATCATAGATTCTACAGGTTACTCTTTTCAACATGTATTTACTTTTTCCTAATCGCATAAAATCGCGTCTCAGTGGTCATGTCGATTGAATATCCATGGACGATAGTTCATAGAAAAAAAGATATTGTGCAAGATATATTTAAACGCTCATACCAGTACCCCAACTCAAAACTAACAAATTTGGACAGGTGCTTATTCGCGATGTTTCTAATTTGTGGACTTTACTGTAATACTTAGAGATTGTATTTTCAAGCCCAATTCTTCTGCCTTAAAAGTTTTTTTTTTTTTTTGGTTAGAAACCAAACTAAAAGGGGTTGAAGGCTACAAGGGGTGGCATCCTTTTTGGGGGCGATATTATTAAGGGATGGAAGGGGAGGATCATAATCCGTTTAAAATGACCAACAGTGGTTTATTTTTTATTTCCGATTCGATTCCAAGCTTTTGTTTATATTGATTCCTTTTTTTCCAAGCCATAATTAGTTTTTGCATCGGAATCGTATAAAAATTGCCGGTGTCCTTTATCCAACCTCAAAATATTGAGAAACACGTAATATTGTAAAATAACCTTCACTTTATTTTTATCGAATTATATTGTTAATAACCTGCTTTTGATATTTTATATTATTAATGTCGCCAGTGGTATTCATTTGATATTACTTAGCGGATTCGAGCTGTTTGTAGATGGGTTTAGGGTCTCAACTTCTCATATCCCCACTTCATGGCTGGGGCTTTTCTTGATATGCAAAATAAGCAAACGTTCACCATGGTTTGAATCGGATACATTGAACAAAAACAAACAAATTGTATCCTTTTTTAAAACTGGTTTTGAATATTTTTTCCTCGCAATTTGTCATGATTATTCCTTATGCTTGAATATCTTAGAAACAAAAAAAAAAAAAATCTTTTATTGATAGTTTTCCTCAATATTTTGGTGGAAATTGATTATTTTTGTTATCCATGTTCTAAATTCAATAGATAAAAATATTTTAAGCTTATGTTTGAGCTATACGCTAAATATTTATGGCCTTGTGGAAGGGGTATATTTTACAAGAAACAAAGCCTGTTTTTTTTTTTTAAGGGGGAGGGGGGGGGTCTCACCTTGCATATTAATTTACCAGGGCTAGCGGTGATTCTAGAGCGGTAGAGGACGCTTATTATCACCCAAGAATTATATTTATATTTACTTTGCTCAGAGCTTATGAAAAAGAGACACAAGTTTTACTCTGATGGTCTTCAGGAAACGGGGACATTCTTGATTGGTGAAATTAGAGCCTCATCTTGTTAGTTTCACCCTGCCCGACGGTGGCGTATATTTGATATGCAAAAAAAAAAAAAAAACACCACGAATTCATCGTATTGGGAGCGAAATATATTAAACCAACGAACAAAACCAAACTCTGAATTAGTCTGATGTTGCTATTTTGATGTCAGATAAATCTACAACGTGTGTACTTCCATTAACTTCCAAGGCCAACGGCTTAAAAGTCTATGAAAATAAAATAGCACTCTTACGACCCAAGAGTCGAAAAAACACTATCGAAGCTAAAAAAAGTAACATTATGTCCTTTTAAAAAAATGTTGTGTACCGAATTTCAATCTATTTCCTCCGTATATTCATAGAGCCTGCTTGCAAAATACAATGAAGGAATTTTGAGTCTCATCGTTGTGTTTGACTTAGGAGATAGAAGATGAAGACAGGTAAACCTCTCACCTCATGGTACTGTGGGTCGAGAGATTACATCATTTTCGAATATCGCTTAGAAATAGAATCTTAAACGCTTGGTTTCAATGCATTCAATTCTGTCACACTGCAATTTTATACATTATGATATCCAAACTCGGAGGAAATAATTACCGTGATCTTTATGTCCTTTGCTTTCTGATCATTTTAATTTGCTGTATCTTCTGATCCCCTCTCCCTCCACCCTGCTTAACCTTGCCCTTGACATCGGAGACGAGAGGTGAAAAAAGTTGGACCCACAATGTGTACTGACACACAACCAAGAAAGCTCACATAGGTTTACAGCATTTGGTTTAACTTTGGAATATTCCACAAGGAGGTCCGAGAGGAAAGAATTTCAAGAGCAAAATATTGATTCGTAAGTTAGACAAGCTATTATAAAATGAAAAACAAAAGAAAATAGTTACAAAGCTTTACGTTGATTTCATTAAAAGGAAATTTTGTAGTTGTGTTAAATTTATTTTATTTCTTTTGCAGACCTAGTTTTGAAACTATAAGAATCTAGTATTAAAATCAGCGGAAAATAAAGTCGATAAAATAACAATGCCAATTAAGTTTTGCTACTTAAATCACACACAATTTTTCCTATTTTTGTCTAAATCAGGCTGTTCCAAATATTTCACCTGTGGAAAAAAAAAATATTAGCCCCCATTAATGAATGTTACCAATATTTTTCTCCTTTCCTTTACTTTTAAGGCTTTGTTTTTGTTTGGTCACCAGGAGTTAATCTTGTGCATGCCTTGGCAGCTTTGAATTTGTAATCTTGACCAAGCCAATGTGTTTATCTCAGACATTTTTTTTCCTTCAGGTGATGCCGTGCAGATGTTGGGAAGTCTTTACTGACTGATCCCCCACAATACTTTTACCATCGCGCTGCAAAATGGAGTGACGACTCAGTTCGGATCGATTTTCTCGGATGGACTGGCCGTGCCTAGACGTGAATTCTTCAGTTTAATTAATGTTCATGGAACTTGTAAATAATTGATAAATAGATAAGTGTGTTTGGCTCTGATTTGTTTAACGAAGGCTCAAGTTTGCAATCCCAAAGGGAAGCTAATTTGTTCATTTTCGTAATGCCTTACGATGCCTAATCTGTTTAGCTTTGTAGTGGCCAACTGATGCTCTCGTTTTCAATCAAAGACTACGATAATTTTGCGATCCTTTGTATTATGTCCGATGGGGCGGTTTTGGCACGCTTGGAGGAGGCTAGTCTCTCCAGCTCTTCACTGCTCGATGGGAGTTCAAATTGAACTCCGAGATATATATATATATATATATATATATATATATTCTAAATATATTAGAAAGTGTGTGTGTGTGTGTGTGAGAGAGAGAGAGAGAGAAATCGATAGAGCGAAAGAGAGAGAGCGAAAGATAGAGAGAGACAGGTTGAGAGAGGGCGCGGAATAGATGACCCAACCAGGCAACAGAAAAAGAAACAGTCGCAAAGAACAGTAAAAAGTAAAAAGTAAAGAGCGACGGAGCGAGAGAGAAACACAGAGAGAGAGAGAGAGAGAGAGAGAGAGAGAGAGAGAGAGAGAGAGAGAGAGAGAGAGAGAGAGAGAGGGAGGCAAAGAGGAAGAGAGAGAGAAAGAGAGAGAGAGACTGAGAGAGAGAGAAAGAGCGAAAGGTAGTGAGGTAGAGAGAGGGGCAAAAAGAGAGAAACAGAGAGTGTCGGAAGGAGACAAAGTGTGCAAGATGAAGACTTCGAAATAGAAGAAAGAAAGAGCGATACATTTAAAAATGACAGGATAGAGGCAAAGAAAAAAGACATGGATATAGAGATAGACAGATGGTGAAAAAGACGGAGACAGGGAGAGATGAACGAGAGAAAGATAGAGAATGAAAGAGGAAGAACCGGAAAGAAATGGAGAAAATAGCGACACACAGTTACAGAGGACTTATAATAAGGTTGATTTAGAAACGGACGCCAAGATTTAAAAATATTAATATTTGAAGGAAGAGACGGAAAGATGAAGAGAAAGTGTGGGCGAGGTCTAGAGATAGAGCGAAAGAGAGAGAGCGAGAAAGAGAGAGAGAAAGAGAGAGAGAGGTAGAGAGAGAGAGAGAGCGAGAGAGAAAGATTTGGAGAACGTGGAAGGGAAATAACGCGAAAAAGGAAGAAATAGGGACACACAAATATAGAGAGAGAAAGAGGAAAGCTAGAAACAGACATAGACAGAAAGACAGACAGAGAGAGATAGAGAGAGAGAGAGAGACAGAGATAAAGAAGAGAGAGAAAGAGAGAGGGAGAGAGGGAAAAAGAAAGACAGAGAGACAAAAATTGAGTGTGTGGAAGGGAAATAACGCGAAAAAAGGAAGAAATAGGGACCCATTAATATATAAAGACAGAAAGAGGGGAGCTAGAAACAGACATAGACAGAAAGACAGACAGAGAGACAGAGAGACAGAGAGAGACAGAGAGTGGGGGAAAGAGAGATTGAAACAGACGGAGAGAAAAAGATTAAGAGGACTTGGAAGGAAAATAACACGTGAAAAGAAAGTCGCAAATTAAGGAAAGAGAGCGAACAAGCAAGAGAAGAGCGACAGAGAGAGAATGATAGAGAGAGGGGGGTAAAGAGAGAGGTAGAGAGGTCCACATATCTTGACGGCACGCGCCCGTCGTCACTTATGCTTTGGGTCTGATGTGGCTCCTCCCATAAAACATTGGGATGCACACTTGTGTGCATCTCTTTGGTGCTTGGACGCTGGCAGGGAAGTTTTGTCGTGGGTTGTGTGAGAAGCACAACCTGCTCAGAGGTACCGGCGACTTGGGTACTTCGTCGATGTGGTGTCGGTGGGCCGGCTATCCTGAGAGTGTCTATATGGCGGAGGTTCAGAGCTGAAACCCTTCACCCTCTGCAATCTGTTTGACATATCTCCCTTAATAGGGAGTTGAATACCTTCCTATATTGGCAGAGTATTTTTTTTTTACTATCAAAGGGGCATTATCCATTAATTATGCGACACCCTTCTTTTTATTTAATATCTTTCACTTGAGAAGAATGACACAATTTTTCATTACTCCACTAACGCACTATCTACTGGTGACTGGCATGTCATCTGATTACCAGTACTAAAATCGTGATTGACTCTGCCTCGATGAGACTGTAAGTAAATGGCGACATATAGACAGAAAAATTTAGGAATAAACTGATGTAGAATGAGACATAGATGTAAAATTATTGTGTCTAAAGTATAGGAAGAGAGTCAAAGAAGAAAGAGATAGCGAGAGAAAATTAGAATGACAATGGAAAAGATAAAAAAAAATCAAAGAGAACAGAGAAACCTAGACATACAGTTAGAGAGAGAAGTGATGTACTGACATAGACCAAAACTACATACAAAGAGATTGGAGAAAAAGCGAAACACAATTACAATAGAAGACTCAGTTACATACTGATTTAGAAACGAACAAAAAGGTATAAAAAAAAAAAATCTAAAATGAGAGAAGAGGCGAGAAGTAGAGGGAAGGAGAGACGGATAGAGAGATTGAGAGAGAGCGAAATAGAGGTGGAGATAGAAAGATGAAGAGAGCGTGGAGGGGAAATAAACCGGAAAAAGAACGAGTTGCAACGAATAGAAAAAAGAAACAGAGCGAACAAAAAGAGAGAGAGAGAGAGAGAGAGAGAGAGAGAGAGAGAGAGAGAGAGAGAGAGAGAGAGAGAGAGAGAGAGAGAGAGAGAGAGAAAGGGAGCGTGGAATGGAAATTAATTCGACAAGAAAAGATGTAAGGACGTACAGGAATTGCGATAGTTTTAAGTTATATACATACTTAAAGACAATAAGAGAATGATAAATAGATAGATAGATAGAGAGAGAGAGAGAGAGAGAGAGAGAGAGAGAGAGAGAGAGAGAGAGAGAGAGAGAGAGAGAGAGAGAGAGAGAGAGATTATAGGCAGATAGAGGAAGATAGATAGAGATACAGAAAGAAAGCTAGATTGAAAGAAGAGAACTAAGAAGAATAGAAAGAAATAGTCTCACGATATAAACACTTTATTTTACGCTCACTTACACCCATATTTTGGACCCCCAATTCCGCTATTCCTTCGGAAGCACCCACGTGTTGCAATGAGAAAAATAAGAGACATAGTCATTGAGACTTAAACACAATATGGAGGCCGAAATTTCAGAAAATAAAAGACAAGCGATGATAATACAAATCTAAAGCCGATGACCGAAAGACATGCAACACAGTATATTTTGTAACTATATAAGACATGTAAGGTGTCGCGAGAAAAACTGGCTTCCAAATAGACCGAAAGAGAGAGAGAGAGAGAGAGAGAGAGAGAGAGAGAGAGAGAGAGAGAGAGAGAGAGAGAGAGAGACAGACAGACAGACAGACAGACAGAGACATAGAGAGAGAGAGAGAGAGAGAGAGAGAGAGAGAGAGAGAGAGAGAGAGACTTAGAGAGGGAATTAAGAGAATGAGAGAAAAAAAGAGGAAAGCAGAAAGAGAGATAGTATGAAACATGAAGAATCAGGAAGACAAGAAAGAAATAGCGACACACCGTTACGAGAGACAGAGGGAATAATTAAGTAACATGGACACATCTTTTAGAATGGTAGTAAAAAATAATTTAAAAAATGACTTGAGGGAGGCAAAGAAGAGAGAGAGAGAGAGAGAGAGAGAGAGAGAGAGAGAGAGAGAGAGATAGAGACAGGGGGACAGAGATTGAGAGAAAGAGAGAGAGTGAGAGACAAAGAGAGACAGAGACAAAATGAAAGAGGAAGAACTAGAAAGAGATTGGAGAAAAAGCAAAACACAATTACAATAGAAGACTCAGTTATATACTGATTTAGAAACGAACAAAAAGGTATAAAAAAACAAATCTAAAATGAGAGAAGAGGCGAGAAGTAGAGGGAAGGAGAGACGGATAGAGAGATTAAGAGAGAGAGCGAAATAGAGGTGGAGATAGAAAGATGAAGAGAGCGTGGAAGGGAAATAAACCGGAAAAAGAACGAGTCGCAACGAATAGAAAAAAGAAACAGAGCGAACAAAAAGAGACAGAGAGAGAGAGAGAGAGAGAGAGAGAGAGAGAGAGAGAGAGAGAGAGAGAGAGAGAGAGAGAGAGAGAGAGAGAGAAAGTGAGAGAGAGATAGAAAGGGAGCGTGGAATGGAAATTAATTCGAAAAGAAAAGATGTAAGGACGTATAGGAATTGAGATAGGTTTATGTTATATACAGACTTAAAGACAATAAGAGACAGATAGATAGATAGATAGATAGATAGATAGATAGATAGATAGATAGATAGAGAGAGAGAGAGAGAGAGAGAGAGAGAGAGAGAGAGAGAGAGAGAGAGAGATTATAGTCAGATAGAGGAAGATAGATAGAGATACAGAAAGAAAGCTAGATTGAAAGAAGAGAACTAAGAAGAATAGAAAGAAATAGTCTCACGATATAAACACTCAGTAAGGGCATGAACTCTTTTAAATACGTGTAGCAATCTAGATCGGCCTTACGTATAGAGGAAAGTAACTGCTGAAATGCAAAATTAACGATAACTTATGTATAAAAATTGTGGAAAGAAAAAACTTACAAAATGCATCTTTTTTGTATGCCTGTGTCGCAAATTGTATTAAACTAAATAATTGAGGTAATAAACGTTCATAAATCATTTAAATCAAGTAGAAAAACGAAGAAACAAATTGAATATAACGATTTCAATCATGATTTTATACAAAGACAATAAACTGTTCGTTCAAAATCATTCGTATTACCTGTATATTACATGTAGCATGTGGACAGTGGTAGGGGAATAAAGGTTTGAAAAATCGTTATTTTACGCTCACTTACACCCATTTTTTGGACCCCCAATTCCGCTATTCCTTTTCGGAAGCTTTACCACGTGTTTGCAGTGAGAAAAATAGAGAGAGCATAGTCATTG
>JAWDGP010000967.1:12500-15000 GCA_033675545.1 Elysia crispata | reverse complement strand
TCTTCTTCTTCTTCTTCTTCTTCTTCTTCTTCTTCTTCTTCTTCTTCTTCTTCTTCTTCTTCTTCTTCTTCTTCTTCTTCTCCTTCTTCTTCTTCTTCTTCTTCTTCTTCTTCTTCTTCTTCTTCTTCTTCTTCTTCTTCTTCTTCTTCTTCTTCTTCTTCTTCTTCTTCTTCTTCTTCTTCTTCTTCTTCTTCATCTTCTTCGTCTGCTTCTTCATCATCATCATCTTCTTCTTCTTCTTCTTCTTCTTCTTCTTCTTCTTCTTCTTCTTCTTCTTCTTCTTCTTCTTCTTCTTCTTCTTCTTCTTCTTCTTCTTCTTCTTCTTCTTCTTCTTCTTCTTCTTCTTCTTCTTCTTCTTCTTCTTCTTCTTCTTCTTCTTCTTCTTCTTCTTCTTCTTCTTCTTCTTCTTCTTCTTCTTCTTCTTCTTCTTCTTCTTCTTCTTCTTCTTCTTCTTCTTCTTCTTCTTCTTCTTCTTCTTCTTCTTCTTCTTCTTCTTCTTCTTCTTCTTCTTCTTCTTCTTCTTCTTCTTCTTCTTCTTCTTCTTCTTCTTCTTCTTCTTCTTCTTCTTCTTCTTCTTCTTCTTCTTCTTCTTCTTCTTCTTCTTCTTCTTCTTCTTCTTCTTCTTCTTCTTCTTCTTCTTCTTCTTCTTCTTCTTCTTCTTCTTCTTCTTCTTCTTCTTCTTCTTCTTCTTCTTCTTCTTCTTCTTCTTCTTCTTCTTCTTCTTCTTCTTCTTCTTCTTCTTCTTCTTCTTCTTCTTCTTTTTCGTCTTCTTCTGAAATTTGTTTTACCTGTCCTTTTTTTTCTCCCTTTACTTTTTTCAAGTGAGTCATACTGCATCTCTCACTGTCTTTTTTACCTTTCCTTTTCTTCTTCCTCCTTCTATCTCTTTCTCATTTTCTCTCGGTCAAAAATATTTGTTCCTAGATTTCTTTTACCGGCTCTATTTATATTCCTCCTATCTAGCTTTTCCTGCTCTTTTCTGATTCATTTCTTTTGTTCTATCACATCTCTCTCCTCCCTCTCCATTTTTGAAAACGCCTCTTGTTTTTTCAAGCCTTTGAGGAACATAGACCAGGTAGTATTCTTTACGGCCCACTGCTGTGATGTCATTTTTGTTTCGAGCCGGCCTATTAATCCAGAGTTTTGTTACCTGCACCTTGATACAACACCCATCGCCTTGCCGAGACAAGACCAGGTATTTAGCCAATGAGCCATCCATACCTATTATAAAAATGATACTTTATGAACAGTAACCTATAGCTGTCTTGAATAGACTAAGAATATGAATCTCAAAGAACAATACTAATTTTTTCTTTATTCCCGGTCAAATGCATTATTAGATCCTTAGGTCACACTCGTCTGTCTTAGCCTCCATCGTAGTTTGACTTCCTTCTTTATTTCTATATTAAAATTGTGACTTTCAGTCCAATGTGCATCTTTCTAAGATCAGTTAAAAGCTATTATGTTTATGTGCTGTAAAATATGGACTCTATCATTCATAGAAATTTAACTTCGTAGTGTACTCAAGCCAACATGTAGGAAACTGTTCCTGAAGAATATATTTTTAGCAGATGTGGGTGGCTCATTGGCTAAACGCCTGGTCTTGTCTCTGCAAAGCTATGGGAGCCGTATCGAAGTGCAGTTTCGATCTCTGTCCATTTCATCCGTCTTTATGTTCCTCTTCTTTCGTATTACTTGTCGGTCTCGAGCTAGATCTAAACTTGTGGTTGATTTTTATATACTATGTATCTCATCATTTACAGTCACTTGCATCTTTAGATCCTCCGTCTGTCTGAACCTTTAGCATTGCCTTCTTTACTTATATGTAAAAGTACTTAGGTTTCTCAGAGAATAGTCATTTAGTGTTTTTATAACTTAATCAAACATGCACTGACTGAGTAAAAGTAGTTTATGTCAGAAAAAGAGGCTACGCCCCTTGTATACTGATCGTGGTTTCAATATTTTAATTGTAACTTTTATTTCATTGCTTCAGCGTTGCACATTTAAACGATGCTGGAAAAAAACACGCTAAAATATTTGGAATCAAATAATATTAGAAGAACATTTTTAGATTATTTTTTTGTTTCCCTGTTAACGGATCGAGATTTCAGGATTGGCCTAAAACGATACAGATAATCTTTGGCTTAACTTTTAATTTTATCCTAACGGCGAAAGGAAAAACCCTACAGCTCTGCATGCTAAACCAGTTGACCAATGGTGTTGTAATTAATCTATTATGTGATGTGTCTTCGTGTCAGACGGAATATAAATGTCTTAAATTTGCGGTCTCAGTTCTGAAAAAAAAATTGAATACATACAGACAGGCCTTTTTATGTATTGCAATTTTCTTTTATGAATTTCACGTCTTCAAAACTACTGTTTATTGTACAAGTAAAATCAATTTTTGGTTTGGGAGTTGAAAATTTAGTTTATTTAAAATACGGTTCCGGCAGCCTTTTTTAGCATGATTTGATTTACTTGGCATGACCAAATGTAGGAA
>JAWDGP010000967.1:0-10000 GCA_033675545.1 Elysia crispata | reverse complement strand
TTCATATATATAAATGTGTGTGTGTTCTTGTTAAGGCTCTGCACCCACAGATCTTTAGTTACGAAACAGTGAACTAAGTACGACACTAATACTCAAGGACTCAAGACCATTGCACGGCTGCTAGGCACGCTAACATAATAACTTGGGCCTGTAATTACTCAGAAAGAATTTAAATGAAGTTCCGTTTGATCTCTAAATAATGTTTAAAAACTAGTATAAGATCATTTTAAAAATATGTATATATTTTTTTTTCAACCTGTCCATTGCAGAAAAGCTTTTTGTTGAGAGCAAAAGCAAATGAAAAGGATAAATGGGGAAGAGACACGCTCTCCCTTAAGAAAAAACAACAAAACAAAAAACAAAACAAACCAAAACTTTAAAAAAATATCAAGACAATACAATACAGTAGTATGAAAAAAAAAACAACTGTAGAAATGAAAAAGGCGTTGTCCTCCAAGTTTAGTATAGCTCGGCGCAAAGCCCGTGGAGCTTCTGTCATGTCTAAACCGGAACACGAGGCTTAATCGCCTCAAGAAATACTCAGCCAAACAAACGAGATGCTTAACAATATTTAATAAAACAAACTTCAGCTGTCAACAGGATACAGGATATGTATCAGGATCTAGAATTTTTTTTTTTTATGAGAAGAGGTCAAAAGGAAAACGAAGCACACAATATCCTTCATTTAGAGGTACTTGATTATAAACATACATCAACATCCTGCTTTGCAAGAGAGAGATTTTGTAGAACCTACTTGAAACACTTTTACTGTGAGAATATGTAATAAAGCTTTTCTGTAACAATGAATAATTTCATATCCGTCTAAGCAGGGTTATGAGATTAAGAATAAAGTATTTTGAACAACTTTGAGAAAGAAAATGTAACAGCCCAAAGGAGGTCTCTCCATTGTTTTTTTCTTTAGAGAAAACATTAATTTGGTGAATCCTAGATGATGTCACTGACCCGAAATCTGCAAACCCACTAAATTGTTGCTGCATAAAGTGTAGAATAATTGTGATGTTGTTATGTTGAATTGACACCCGTACATGACTCGTCATTAGTTCTTTCTTCACAATCACTAATTAAACGCACGGACAAGACCATTTTTCGGATCGCACAAACCTTCTTCTAGGTATGGACTGCCAGATCTATACCATGTAAATTTCTATAACTTTTTCCCCCTTAATTACCACTCAAAAACCCTACTATCTCTTTTTTCGTTTTAATTTTTTTTGAATTTTCGCAGGAGTCAGTCTGACCAACATTTCCACGTTGACTTTCTCAGGAACTTCTATATTCTCTCACTATCTCACCTTACCCGCTCTTCACCTCTTGATCACTTTTGCGAGATTTTTGCTCTTTCTCTCCTCCTCTATCCAGCCGTTTTTTACTGTCAGGTCCTCAACCTTTTTGTCTTATCTCATTCTGCATTTTTCGCTACCCTCCTCTATCTCTTCAACTTTTCTCCATTCCTCTCCTACCACCCTCTCTCTCTCTATCTACCTCACACAACTTTTATACCCTCATGGTGTGCATAATGATGGCTATAACAATAAATGTGGTATTTTAAAAAAGAAACAAAACTCAAACAAACATTTGCATTTTCAAAGAAATACAAATAAATTAAGGAAAAAAAAAACATTACATGTTTTATGCATTCTTTACTCTGTCAAAAAATGCATGGTAACTTTCAAGTTCAATATAAAGAAAAAAAAAACATATATTCGAGGAAGCCGTCTTCTATTGCTGATTTTTTAAACCTACAGGATAAATAAGATTATAACAGAAAAAAATACCGATCCAATTATTAATTAAGAACTTGAAATGATATGACGTAGTAGTAGTGTTCGTAGTAACAGCAGCAGCGACAGTAGCAGGAGTAGTAGTAGTAGTAATATGAGAAGTAGTAGTAGTAGTAGTAGTAGTAGTAGTAGTAGTAGTAGTAGTAGTAGTAGTAGTAGTAGTAGTAGTAGTAGTAGTAGTAGTAGTAGTAGTAGTAGTAGTAGTAGTAGTAGTAGTAGTAGTAGTAGTAGTAGTAGTAGTAGTAGTAGTAGTAGTAGTAGTAGTAGTAGTAGTAGTAGTAGTAATAGAAGTAGTAACAGTAGTAGTAGTAGTAGTAGTAGTAGTAGTAGTACTAGCAGTAGGAGTAGTAGTAGTAGTAGTAGTAGTAGTAGTAGTAGTAGTAGTAGTAGTAGTAGTAGTAGTAGTAGTAGTAGTAGTAGTAGTGTTATGTTCCAAAAAATAATGTCTCAATTTATTTTTCTTTATAAACTGTACGTAAGCGAAGCACTCACTAACATTATTTCCGCGCATTATCATTACGTCAAAAATGTTGAGTCGAATATTATTGCAAAGACTCTGAACTAAGTGAGCCTGACGGTCAAAAAATCCATATGAAAACAATTTTTTGTTTTTTGATAAACATAGTCAAAATGACAGTCACGTGGTCAGTCAATGCTCAGTAATGTACAGAATGAAGATTAGTGCTTCTCAAGAGGTATGTACACTATGAGTGCTGACTCTGAACACCATAAAAGAAACGGTAGTTCTTAGCGGTACAGTTTGTGATCGTATTGGTCACCGCACCGCAGCAGCAAGACGTTCTGAGAGCAGTTTTAGCAGGTGAGTGGATTCACTTTCAATGGTTCTTTATAGAGTTTCCTCCTCTCTTTGCATGTCTCTTTTATCGGACTTTTTTGCGGTAAATAAAAATCACGAATTTAATTTTTGTAACTTCTTTAACAATTTAATATAGTGCATTATTATATAAAATATTTAAAAAAAAATTTTTTTTTCTTCATATTGTTGGCTGGAGACTTTTTTCTTTTTCTTTTTATGCTTTTGTGCTTAGAGATAAGTATCCAAATGGAATGATAATTTGTAAAATAAATCTTGAACGATCAAATCAATTATTAAAAAAAAGAAAGTTAAACTTTGTATGAATTTTCCCCTTTATTTTGTTCATTTGCTGTAAGATTCACTTTTGTCACCATGATCACACTAAATTAAAATACATTTTTCTTGATTTGCAAGCAGTGCCGAAAACGAAAAACTCTTCACTGGCCTTGCAACGGGATTTCCCATTGATTTTCTCACAATAAAATTAAAATTTTATTCAAATATAAACATCTACTTTTAGAGAGTATCAAAAGAAATAAAAAGCAGAACAATCGCGTTAAAAAGGAGAACTAAAGGTCATAATGGAATTGATTAAGAATTTATTCAATATCCCAAACCCTTAAACTGTAAGTTGGTAAAAATCAACTTGAGTAATAACTGCCGTAGCTGTGTAAAACTTAAAAAGTTATGAAGCAAAATCATATTCAATGTTCTTACATATATAAATATTTATAATTAATATGTGTGTGTGTGTGTGTGTAAAAGAGTGCCACAGTATGCGCTAAATATTTATAGTTTATCTAGATAACAGGAGCGAAATGAAATATAAAATTTTAGAATATGCCCTACATGGAATTGGATATCAAACTTTTAATTCAACGAAATAATGCCATAAAAAGAAGACCATCGCAATTTTAGTGTTGCTGACTATGCAGTTTGCGTATCAAATACAATGGATATGTGAGGAAGAAACAATGCAGTTGCGTATCAAATACAATGGATATGTGAGGAAAAAACAATGCAGTTTGCGTATCAAATACAATGGATATGTGAGGAAGAAACAATGCAGTTGCGTATCAAATACAATGGATATGTGAGGCAAAAACAATGCAGTTTGCGTATCAAATACAATGTATGTGTGAGGAAAAAACAATGCAGTTTGCGTATCAAATACAATGTATGTGTGAGGAAAAAACAATGGAGTTGCGTATCAAATACAATGTATATGTGAGGAAAAAACAATGGAGTTGCGTATCAAATACAATGGATATGTGAGGAAAAAACAATGCAGTTTGCGCATTAAATACAATGTATATGTGAGGAAAAAACAATCTCTTCTTGGTTACTCCATCTTCTTAAGTTGGTTTCATTTGGTGACAAAGCTAGTAATGAATGCCGCAACTAAAACTTAACCGTACCAAATATTAACTGAGAATTAATCCAATTATATTTAAAACCGTTTGTCTCAATCAACCCTGCCTAATAAGATAGCAGGTTCAGAACAAAACAATAAATCCTTCCAATCAACACGAAAGACGTAGATCTAGGTGTACGTTAATCCTGTCTTAACGACTCTTTGATTCTATACAGCAAGCTATGGCAACAAGAATTGTAAGACCTCTGTCATTCTTCCTGGTAACACTCGCTGTATCTCTTTTCGGAGGCGTTGAGGGCAGAAGATACGACACTGAGTGGCGCGCTACTTTTATATTTCAATGCCCCAATGGGAAAGTATTGAACCGCCTTTACAGCATTTTCAACAGCAGTAAATATGACAGAATATGGCAATTTGGATGCTCTTCTGCTCCCATGGGGAGACAGCTAACTAACTGCCGCTGGATGGGTATGTTTTGAGTCTTTAATCGTTGTGAGCGCGAGAACTTTCAGGCTGTTGACCAATCCATATTTCTTTGCTGCAATGTTGGGATGATATTCCTCTTTCATAGAAGCAGTCTATCTCCCTTTCATTCAAATCTTTACGTTTGAACTACATTAATAATTTATGCCATAATTATGCTAGCGCTGGAGAAAAAGTTAGTTTCTTTCATATTGTTTTTACCTATCAATTTTTTGCTCATTTGTTTTTAAGACAAAGTATATTTAACTTTTGAGGCATTAGACCTTTTTTTTTATCTTCACTGCCGCCTTACTTATGCTGAATATCCATTTATCTAGTTTGCCAAGCATAATTATTATTAATATTAATTTTGCATTTAAGGTACTCATCTTTCTATGAATTATATAGATTAACGTTTTTCTGCTAATCAAATATACATACATCTAGACAGTCTCTCACCAACGCATCTAGTGACTAAATTTGTAAGCATACTAATTCGTTGCTTTTTTTATTTAGATGATATCAGTTATATATGAATGAGTTCATTTCCCACTCTCTCACCCTCTGAACTCCTTCCTATGTAGACTCCGAGAATCACTTCGATGGAGAGCTGAACTTTGAATGCCCTGCTCGCAGCGTGGTCGCAGGCTTCAGGATTTTCTAGAACAGTCAAGCACGGGACAGGCGCTTCAGATTCAAATGTTGTAGACAAGCAGGTAGATTAAAGTCTATAAAATCTGGTATCTGTAAAGCTTAATTATTGCTACAACTATGCTGGTCAATCTTATTAAGACCAAAGAAATAAACTATCAAATTGCTGTGTGAATTTTAAAAATCTATTATAGTGTGAGTTGAAGATTTCTATTCATCACATTGTATACAAACATTTTAAAACAATAAGTTATAAGAAGAAATTAAGAGAATCACACCATAAAAAAATTAGATAGGGCAGAAAAAGTAAGGGATGGATGGTGAGTGACAAGGAGAGAGGGAGAGAGAGAGAGAGAGAGAGAGAGAGAGAGAGGAAGAGAGAGACATATATAGAGAGATATGAACAGCAGATAAAGATGAAGAGATAACATAATTATATGGCGAGATAGAGACAGAAGGAAAAAAGCAAAATTAGAACTATGGAAAGAAGAGAAATAATGAAAAATCTGACGTATATCGAAGACGGCTGGTGAATGAATTAAACAAAGTTATTGAACAAAACATAATTATATCAACCTAGTTACTGCAGTTAACCAAAAGCAATGTTTCTAATCTCACCATTCTAAAATGTTCTAATTGTTCATGGCCCAGGCCGTTTCAACAATTGTTTTTTTTACCTGCTACGTGAACGCGTTGGGTGCTACCATGGATTTCACTGTTCCCCCTGGAAAGGTTCTCATAGGAGCGTACAGTGAGCACAACAACCACACAGAGTAAGACTTAGTAACAATTTAACACATTGGCCTGTCGCGGTTTCGAGCGACCCTATATAATTATGTATATATATATATAAGGCGGATCAGGTGAAGTCCTATCTGGGTGATCAAGAAAATGCTAAGTGTGTGTTTGCTGAAGTAAAGGGTTAAGTCGTGTGAAAATAAAACATCTAGGTGTTGAAACGCTGTTTTTTTTTGTTTTTTTGTTTTTTGCCTTTTGTTTTCGTTTTTGTTTTTGTTTTTGTTTTTGTTTTTGTTTTTGTTTTTTGTTTTTGTTTTTTTTAGGGGGGGGGTGTTTTTACAATGTAAAGTTTATAGATATAAAAAGGTATGCATTTTACGAATTTTTTGTACCTTGTTTGGTTTGGTTATTCTTTCTTTTTTCGTTCAGGACATTAAATGTAATTAACAATTAGGATAAATAATGTATAGAACAATTATTACGTGTTTCCTCTTAGGTAGTAAACCATATTGCGCCGTAAATGTCTTTTTTACCCACATCTCCACACACTCTCTTTCAATATATATATATATATATATATATATATATATATATATATATATATATATATATATATATATATATATATATATATACTTTGCTCTTTTCCCCAGGGATCGTCTCTGGAAGTTCCGTCATTGCCAGGTGGATTAAAAAGAAGATCAAGTTGAAGTCAAGAAAACACGACCGCTACGATAAAGTACTGGACTGCTAAATAGATGGAGCGAATGGCACATTTCAGCATGCTTTTTATGCCAAAAGAGCTGTAAAAGTCACAGATGGATAATTTTCCTCTTTTTTTTTTTTGAAAGGATTGTAGGAGGGAGGATGTTAAAAATATGTAAAAGATCCTTTTTGTAAATTCAGAAAAAAGACAGATTCAGACAAGACTGGAGTGAAAGGATGGGTAGGATTGTAATTGAAACACTTCTTAAATCTTTATAACTATTACTTTTTAACAGTTCTGAAAATAATGAGTTTCTGAAGGAGCATGGGTTCTTTTTCGTAGTTGAATATTGAAGTAATTAGCCGATGCTTATTGTTAGATGAAAAAATGATGTGTCTCTACGGCATCGCTTGTGTTCCAAACTATCAATGAACTAAATACACAACTACAAAATCACTTTTGTACATATTTTTTTGTTAGTAACTTGGAGATTAAAAATTAGATTTCAACCGGAAAAGAATAACGTTCTTTTTTTAAAAGAGATCATTCCCCAAATGATTTTTTTTTCTGAAATTGCATATAATCCAAGTAGATATCGCTTAATAAATAAATGCGCCAAAAAAGCTCTTTGTGTGCGTTTTTCTTTTTTCTTTCTTTTTTTTCGTTTGTTTCTTTACTCCTCTTCATGCGTGAGTTTTGGGATTCATGTTTGATTCTTCCATAAATTGCCACTTTATACTAACTTTAAACATTGATAGAATCGGGATATAGATTCTAGTTTTATGGTGAAAAATATGAAATGGTAAAAACTCAAATAACTTAAATTTAAGATGTTATCGATCTGGTTAGGAAAACCTGAATTCCAACAATAAATGATATGAAATTGCAAGTGAATGCTAAAGAAGAAAAATATAACCAAGGCACATTTAGAAATCCGAGAATAATGTGCTTTGACAATTAAATTAAAAGTTTCAGACTAACATTTGTTTGAAAATGATAACATAAAGAATATGCACTAAAAAGTCCATCATTTTTTTTTTTATTATTATCCTTGGTGTCTTCAAATTTACATCTCAATGAGAAAAACAATCTAAATTTGAATATTTTGAGTTAAACTATCATGCATGTTAACATATTTGTATGATATTGACAAATGAACCAAAAACAGATTCATGCCAATATGGTATTAAGTTAAAGATCTGCAATTTACTGAGCTTTCCTCTAGCCGTTTTTTTTATAATGAAACAAAAGAACAGTAGAGTCTATATTACCTGATATATCTATAATTGTATAAGTTCAGTTATATTGACTTCAACTGAAAAATTAAGGTAAACATTTTGCAAGGAAAATATTATCCAACATAAAAAATAACTTGTTAAAATCAGGAAAACCTAAGATGGTTTTTGATCAGAAACAAAAAATAAAACTTACATAGAATTAGAATATATAAATCTTGAACGTTAAAAACCTACAAGAAAGTCAAATAAAAAACCTAATTGAATATTTTGACGACGGTCCAGAGTTCTACAACTACGAGAAGCGGATTCCTGTAGTTGCCCGTGATGAGGAGACGAGTCGAGGACGGGCGTGATGTGGACAAGCCTCCCAAGCTGATCAGGGACGCGCGTGATATGTCTGTAGGTAGATTGGCTGCAAGAAACTAGGGATGCGCGGTGAAATGTGAGATGTCTGTAGGTAGATTGGCTGCAAGAAACTAGGGATGCGCGGTGCAATGTGAGATGTCTGTAGGTAGATTGGCTGCAAGAAACTAGGGATGCGCGGTGCAATGTGAGATGTCTGTAGGTAGATTGGCTGCAAGAAACTAGGGATGCGCGGTGCAATGTGAGATGTCTGTAGGTAGATTGGCTGCAAGAAACTAGGGATGCGCGGTGCAATGTGAGATGTCTGTAGGTAGATTGGCTGCAAGAAACTAGGGATGAACGGTGCAATGTGAGATGTCTGTAGGTAGATTGGCTGCAAGAAACTAGGGATGCGCGGTGCAATGTGAGATGTCTGTAGGTAGATTGGCTGCAAGAAACTACGGATGAACGGTACAATGTGAGATGTCTGTAGGTAGATTGGCTGCAAGAAACTAGGGATGAACGGTGCAATGTGAGATGTCTGTAGGTAGATTGGCTGCAAGAAACTAGGGATGCACGGTGCAATGTGAGATGTCTGTAGGTAGATTGGCTGCAAGAAACTAGGGATGCACGGTGCAATGTGAGATGTCTCTAGGTAGATTAGCTGCAAGAAACTAGGGATGAACGGTGCAATGTGAGATGTCTGTAGGTAGATTGGCTGCAAGAAACTAGGGATGCGCGGTGCAATGTGAGATGTCTGTAGGTAGATTGGCTACAAGAAACTAGGGATGAACGGTTCAATGTGAGATGTCTGTAGGTAGATTGGCTGCAAGAAACTAGGGATGAACGGTGCAATGTGAGATGTCTGTAGGTAGATTGGCTGCAAGAAACTAGGGATGAACGGTGCAATGTGAGATGTCTGTAGGTAGATTGGCTGCAAGAAACTAGGGATGCACGGTGCAATGTGAGATGTCTGTAGGTAGATTGGCTGCAAGAAACTAGGGATGAACGGTGCAATGTGAGATGTCTGTAGGTAGATTGGCTGCAAGAAACTAGGGATGAACGGTGCAATGTGAGATGTCTGTAGGTAGATTGGCTGCAAGAAACTAGGGATGCGCGGTGCAATGTGAGATGTCTGTAGGTAGATTGGCTGCAAGAAACTAGGGATGCACGGTGCAATGTGAGATGTCTGTAGGTAGATTGGCTGCAAGAAACTAGAGATGCACGGTGCAATGTGAGATGTCTGTAGGTAGATTGGCTGCAAGAAACTAGGGATGCACGGTGCAATGTGAGATGTCTGTAGGTAGATTGGCTGCAAGAAACTAGGGATGCACGGTGCAATGTGAGATGTCTGTAGGTAGATTGGCTGCAAGAAACTAGGGATGCACGGTGCAATGTGAGATGTCTGTAGGTAGATTGGCTGCAAGAAACTAGGGATGCACGGTGCATTGTGAGATGTCTGTAGGTAGATTGGCTGCAAGAAACTAGGATGCACGGTGCAATGTGAGATGTCTGTAGGTAGATTGGCTGCAAGAAACTAGGGATGCACGGTGCATTGTGAGATGTCTGTAGGTAGATTGGCTGCAAGAAACTAGGGATGCACGGTGCAATGTGAGATGTCTGTAGGTAGATTGGCTGCAAGAAACTAGGGATGAACGGTGCAATGTGAGATGTCTGTAGGTAGATTGGCTGCAAGAAACTAGGGATGCACGGTGCAATGTGAGATGTCTGTAGGTAGATTGGCTGCAAGAAACTAGGGATGAACGGTGCAATGTGAGATGTCTGTAGGTAGATTGGCTGCAAGAAACTAGGGATGCGCGGTGCATTGTGAGATGTCTGTAGGTAGATTGGCTGCAAGAAACTAGGGAT
>JAWDGP010000966.1:0-27901 GCA_033675545.1 Elysia crispata | reverse complement strand
TTGTATTTGATATAGTTGTTTTGTAGTTGGTACATGTTGTAGTTGTAGTTATAGTTGTACTCTGTTGTAGTTGTAGCCTAGTTCCTGTACTTGTATGTAGTTTGTGCCAGTCATTTTGTACTTGTTGTAGTTAGTAGTTGCACAATTGTACCTTTTGTAGTTGGAGTTGTAATTGTACTTATTGTATTTGTAATTGTACTTGTTGTAGATGTAGTTGTACTTGATGCATTTCTGTTGATAGTTTGTAGTTTTACTTGTTGTAGTTGTAGTTGTTTTTGTAATTTTGTTTTTGTAGTGTGTGTAGTTTGTACTTGTTGCATTGTAGTTGTAGTTGTACCTGTAGCTTGTTGTAGTGACAGTTGTACTGTTGTACTTTTGTTGTACTTAGTTGTACTGTTGTAGTTGTAGTTGTACTTTGTTGTAGTTGTAAGTTCTAGTACTCGTACTGTAGTTGTAGTTGTAGTTGTACTTGTTGGTAATTGTTAAGTTGTGAAGATATAATTGGGTTGAAGCGAAGGTAGCTGTATTTGTTGTAAATTTAGAAGAAATTTTACTTGTTGTAGTGTGGTAGTTGTATTTGGTATCTCTGTTGTAGTTTGTAGTTGTAGTTGTACTTGTACTTGTTGTAGTTGTGAAGTTGTACTTGTAGCTGTAGTGCTGTTGTTGTAGTCGTAATTGTATATGGTATAGTTGTAGTTGTTGTTGTTGTCTTTGTTGTAGTTGTACTTGTTGTGGTTGTAGTTGCATTTGTTGTAGTTGTGGTTGTATTTGTTGTAGTTGAAGTTGTTCTAGTTGTAATTGTAGTTGTACTTGTACTTATTATATGCTGATAGTTGTTGTAGATGTCGTTGTACTTGTACTGTTGCTGTATCTGTAGTTGTAATGGTACTTGTTGGGTTGTTGTAGTGGTGTGGTAAGGGGTAGTTTGTAGTTGTAGTGCAATTTGATATAATTGTACTTGAATATTGTAGTTGTAGTTGTACTTGTTGTAGTTGTAGTTGTATTTGTATTGTAGTTGTACTTGAAAATGCTTGCAGTTGTAGTTGTACTGTTGTATGGTAGATGTAGTTTGTACTATAGTTGTAGTTGTATTTGTAGTGTACTTAAGCTGTAGTTGTGTAGCCAGTCATGTACTTTCATTGTACTGTTGTAGTTGTACTTGTAATTGTTGTAGGTAATTTGTTTTTTTGTACTTGTTATAGATGTAGTTGTACTTGTACAGTTGTACTTGTTGTATCTGTAGTTGTATCACTTGTACTGCTAGGTTATAGTTGTACTTGTTGGTTTGTAGTTGTAGATCTACTTGTTGTAGTTGTAGTTTTACTTGGTACTTAGTTGTAGTTGTATTGTTGTAGTTGTAGTTGCAATTGTTGTTGTTGTAGTTGTAGCGTTGTACTTGTGGCTGTACTTGTTGTAGTTGTAGTTGTAAGTGTTGTAGTTGTCGTTGTAGTTGTACTTCTAATAGTTGTAGTTAAATTTTTAATATGTATTTGTACTTCTGTTTGTACTTTTTGAAATTGTAGTTGTCCTTTTTTTAGTTGTAGTTGTAGTTGTACTGTTGTAGTTGTAGTTGTACTTGTTGTAGCTGTAGTTGTTCTTGTTGTAGTTGTAGTTGTACTTGTTGTAGTTGTAGTTGTACTTGAGACTTTTGTTAAAGTTGTAGTTGTAAATTTAAAGAAAATTTGCTGTACTTGGCATTTTGCAATTGCTGTAGTTGTAGTTGCCTAGTTGTAGTTGTACTTATAATGTACTCGTATGTAGTTGTACTTGTACTTGTACTGTAGTTAGTTCAGTTGTTGTTGTACTTGTTGTAGTTGTTGTTATAATTATTGTTGTTGTAGTTGTAGTTGTACTTGTAGAGGCCTTTGTGCTTGTAGTTGTATTTGTTGTTGTTGTAGTTGTAGTTGTACTATTTGTTGTAGTTGTAGTTGTACTTGTTGTAGTTGTAGTTGAACAGTTTGTGTATATATGTTGTAGTTGTAGTTGTACTTGTTCTTCTTGTAGTTGTAGTTGTAGTTGTATTATGTTGTAGTTGTATTGTAGCTGTAATTTGTTGTACTTGTAGTTTGTAGTTGTACTTGTTTTAGTTGTAGTTGTAGTTGTACTTGTTGTAGTTGTAGTTGCATTCTTTTGTACTTGTTTTTTTGTTGCAGTAGTTGTAGTTGTACTTGTACTAGTTGTAGTTATATTTTTGCTTGTTGTGTTGTAGTTTGGTACTTGTAGCTCTTGTTGTAGTAAGAATGTAGTTGTACTTGTTGTAGTTGTAGTTGTACCTCGTGTACTTGTTGTAGTTGTAGTTGTACTTGTTGTAGTTGTAAGAAATTTCAGTACTTGTACTAATGGTACTTGTAGTTGTTACTTGTTGTAGTTGTGAAGGTACTTGTTGTAGTTGTACTTGTTGTAGTTGTAGTTGTAGTTGTACTTTGTACTTGTTACAGTTGTAGCTGTACTTTGTTGTAGTTTGTAGTTGTACTTGTACTTGTTGTAGTTATTACTTGTTGTATTTGTACTTTGGTACTTGTAGTTGTACCTGTTGTATCAGGTATCTTTGTAAAGTTGTACTTTTGTTTAGTTGTAGTTGTACTTGTACTTAGTTGTAGTTGTAGTTGTAGTTGTACTAGTGTTGTAGTTGTAGGCCTTTGTTGTAGTTGTAGTTTTACTTGTACTTGTTGTAGTTGTAAGTTGTAGCCTTGTATTTGTCAGTTGTAGTTTTACTTGTACTTTTAGTTCTAGTTGTACTTGTAGTTGTACTTGTTGTAGTTTTAGTTATACTTACACACCGTTGTTGTTGTAGTTGTATTTGTTGTAATTGTAGTTATACTTCTTGTAGTTGTAGTTGTAGTAGTACTTATTGTAGTTGGAGTTGTACTTTTTGTAGTTGTAGTTGTAATTTTATTTGTTGTAGTTGTAGTTGTAGTTGTACATATTGTTGTTGAAGTTGTAGTTTTACTTGTCCTTGTTGTAGCTGTATTTCTACTTGTTGTAGTTGTAGTTGTACTTGCTATAGTTGTAGTTTTACTTGTTGTAGTTGTAGTTGTACTTGTTGTAGTTGTAGTAGTTGTAGTTGTAGTTGTACTTGTTGTAGTTTTAGGTGTACTTGTTGTAGTTGTAGTTGTAGTTGTACTTTACTTTGTTCTATTTGTCGTTTTACTTGTACTTGCTGTAGTTTTAGTTGCATTTGTTGTAGTTGTAGACTAGTTGTACTTGTTTTATTTGTAGTTGTAGTACTTGTAGTTGTAGTTGTAGTTGTGGTTGTACTTGTTGTAGTTGTACTTGTTGTAGTTGTAGTTGTTTTTGTTGTAGTTGTAGTTGTAGATGTACTTGTTGTAGCTGTAGTTGTAGTTAAACTTGTTGTAGATGTAGTTGTAAATGAACTTGTTGTAGTTGTAGTTGAAGTTGTACTTGTTGTAGTTGTACTTAAAAATGTACTTGTTGTAGTTGTAGTTGTACTTGTTGTAGTTGTAGTTGTAGTTGTACTTGTTGCAGGTAGTTTTACTTGTTGTAGTTGTAGTTGTAGTTGTACTTGTTGTAGTTGTAGTTTTACTTGTTGTAGTTGTAGTTGTAGTTGTACTTGTTGTAGTTGTAGTTGTAGATTTACTTATTGTAATTGTAGTTTCAGTTGTAATTGTTGTAATTGTAGTTGAAGTTTTACTTGTAGTTGTAGTTGTACTTGTTATAGTTGTATTTGTAAATGTACTTGCTGTAGTTTTAGTTGTAGTTGTACTTGTTGTAGTTCTAGTTGTACTTGTACTTGTTGTAGTTGTACTTGTACTTGAACTGTTGTAGTTGTAGTTGTACTTGATGTAGTTGAAGTTTTACTTGTTGTAGTTGAAACTGTTTTTGTACTTGTTGTAGTTGTTGTTGTACTTGTAATTGTTGTAGTTGAAGTTGTACTTGTTGTAGTTTTAGTTGTACTTGTTGTACTTGTAGTTGAACTTGTTGTAGTTGAAGTTGTACTTGTTGTAGTTGTAGTTGTACTTGTTGTAGTTGTACTTGTACTTGTACTTGTTGTACTTGTTGTATTTGTTATAGTTTTATTTGTACTTGTTGTTATTGTAGTTGTAGTTGTACTTGTTGTAGTTGCAGTTTTTCTTGTTTTAGTTGTAGTTGTACTTGTACTTGACTAATTGTAGTTTTAATTGTACTTGTTGTAGTTGTTGGTGCACTTGTTGTAGTTGTAGATGTACTTGTACTTGTTATAGTTGTAGTTGTAATTGTAAGTGTTGTAGTTGTAGTTATAGTTGTAGTTGTACTTGTTGTATTTTAGTTGTACTTGTACTTGTTGTAGTTATAGTTGTAGTTGTACCTGTTGTAGTCGTAGTTGTAGTTGTACATGTTGTAGTTGTAGTGGTGCTTCTTGTAGTTGTTGTAGTTGTACTTGTTGTAGTTGTAAATGTAGTTGTACATGTTGCAGTTGTAGATGTAGTTGTAGTTATTATAGTTGCAAATGTAGTTGTACTTGTTGTAGGTGTAGTGGTACTTGTGCTTGTTGTAGTTGTAGTTCAATTGTTATAGTTGTAGTTATACTTGTTGTAGTTGTACTTGTACTTGTACTTGTACTTGTTGTAGTTGTAGTTGTACTTGTACTTTTTGTAGATGTAGTTATACTTGTACTTGGTAAGTTGTAGTTGTAGTTTTACTTGTTGTTGTTATAGTTGTAGTTGTACTTGTTATGGTTGTAGTTATAGTTGTTTTAGTTGTAGTTCTACTTGTACTTCTTGTATTTATAGTTGTAGCTGCACTTATTGTAGTTGTAGTTGTAGTTGTACTTGTTGTACTTGTAGTTTTACTTGTACTGTTTTAGTTGTAGTTGTTATTGTTGTAGTTGTAGTTGTACTTGTACTTGTTGTAGTTGTAGTTGTAGTTGTACTTGTTGTAGTTGTAGTTGTACTTGTACTTGTTGTAGTTGTAGTTGTAGTGTACTTGATGTAGTTGTAATTGTACTTGTTGTAGTTGTAGTTGTACTTGTTTTTGTTGTAGTTCTAGTTGTACTTGTTGTAGTTGTAGTTGTTATTGTTGTAGTTGTAGTTGTAGTTTTTTTTGTACGTGTTGGAGTTGTAGTTGTATTTTTTCTAGTTGTAGTTGTAGTTGTAGTTGTTGCTGTATTTGTTGTTGTAGTTGTAGTTGTAGTTGTACTTGTTGTAGTTGTAGTTGTACTTGTACTTGTTGTAGTTGTAGTTGTACTTGTTGTAGTTGTAGTTATGTAGTTGTAATTTGTACTTGTTGTAGTTGTAGTTGGTGAAGTCACTTTGTACTTGTTGTAGTTGTAGTTGTAATTGTAGTTGTAGTTGTACTTGTACTTGTTGTAGTTGTAGTTGTAGTTGTAGTTGTACTTGTTGTAGTTGTAGTTGTACTTGTACTTGTTGTAGTTGCAGTTGTAGTTGTACTTGTTGTAGTTGTAGTTGTACTTGTTGTAGTTGTAGTTGTAGTTCTACTTGTTGTAGTTGTAATTGTACTTACTTGTACTTGTTGTACTTGTAGTTGTACTTGTTGTAGTTGTAGTTGTACTTTTATTTGTTGTAGTTGTAGTTGTAATTGTACTTTTTGTAGTTGTAGTTGTAGTTGGACTTGTTGTAGTTGTAGTTGGACTTGTACTTGTTGATTTTGTTGTTGTTGTTCTTGTTGTAGTTGTAGTTGTAGTTGTACTTGTTGTAGTTCTAGTTGTTTTTGTGGTTGTACTTGTTGTAGTTCTAGTTGTAGGTGTAATTTTACTTGTTATAGTTGTAGTTCTAGTTGTTGTAGTTGTACTTGTTGTAGTTGTACTTGTTGTAGTTGTAGTTGTACTTGTTGTTGTAGTTTTTGTACTTGTTGTAGTTGTAGTTGTACCTGTTGTAATTGTACTTGTACCTGTTGTAGTTGTAGTTGTACTTGTTCTAGTTGTAGTAGTTGTATATGTTGTAGGTGTAGTTGTAACTGTACTTGTTGTAGTTAAACTTGTAGTTGTACTTGTATGTACTTGTTTTTGTTGTAGTTGTAATTGTACTTGAAATTCTTTTAGTTGTAGTTGTACTTGTTGTAGTTGAAGTTGAACTTGTTGTAGTTTTAGTTGTACTTGTTTTAGTTGTAGTTGCACTTGTTGCAGTTGTAGTTGTACTTGTATTTTTTGTAGTGTAGTTGTAGTTCTACTTGTACTTCTTGTAGTTTTAGTTGTACTTGTTGTAGTTGTAGTTGTAGTTGTACTTGCTGTAGTTTTAGTTGTACTTGTATTTTGTAGTTGTAATTGTACTTTTTGTAGTTGTAGTTGTACTTGTACTTGTTGTAGTTGTAATTGTAGTTGTACTTTTGTAGTTGTAGTTGTAATTTTAGTTGTACTTGTTGTAGTTGCACTTGTACTTGTTATAGCTGTAGTTTTGTTGTACTTAGTACAAGGAATTTGTACTGTTTGTAGTTGTAACTGTACTTGTTGTAGTTCTAATTGTAGTTGTAATTGTTATAGTTTTAATTGTAGTTTAGTAGTTTTAGTTGTAGCTGTACTTGTTATAGTTGTAGCTGTACTTGTTATAGTTGTAGTATGTACTTGTACTTGTTGTAGTTTTATTGTACTTATTGTAGTTGTAGTTGTACTTGTACTGTACTTGTTGAAGTTTTAGATGTACTTGTTATAGTTGTACTTGAACTTTGTAGTTTAGTTAGTTGTTGTAATTGTACTGTTGTAGTTGTACTTCAGCTTGTTGAATTGTTGTAGTTGTAGTTGTACTTGTTGTAGTTGTAGTTGTAGTTGTACTTGTTGTAGTTGTAGTTGTAGTTGTACTTGTTGTAGTTGTAGTTGTACTTGTACTTGTTGTAGTTTTAGTTGTAGTTGTACTTGTTGTAGTTGTAGTTGTAGTTGTACTTGTTGTAGTTGTTGTAATTGTAGTTGTTGTAGTTGTAGTTGTACTTGTACTTGTTGTGGTTGTAGTTGTAGTTGTACTTGTTGTAGTTGTAGTTGTACTTGTTGTAGTTGAAGTTGTACTTGTACTTGTTGTAAATTTAGATGTATTTGTACTTGTAGTTGTAGTTGTAGTTGTATTTTTACTTGTTGGAGTGGTAGTTGCACTTGCTGTAGTTGTAGCTGTACTTGTTCTAGTTGTAGTTGTACTTGTATTTGTTGTAGTTGTAGTTGTACTTGTATTTGTTGTAGTTGTACCTGTGTTGTAGTTGTAGTTGTACTTGTTGTAGTTGTAGTTGTGAGTTGCTGTTGTAGTTGTATGTACTTGTCCTTGTTGTAGTTGTACTTGTTATAGTTGTAGTTGTAGTTGTACTTGTTGTAGTTGTAGTTGTACTTATACTTGTTGTAGTTGTAGTTGTAGTTGTACTTATAATTGTTGTAGTTTTAGTTGTAGTTGTAGTTGTACTTGTACTTGTACTTGTTGTAGTTGTACTTATAGTTGTAGTTGTACTAATACTTGTTGTAGTTATACTGTACTTGTACTTGTTGTAGTTGTAGTTGTACTTGTTGTAGTTGTACTTGTAGTTGTAGTTTAATTGTTGTAGTTGTAGTTGTAGTTGTTTTTGTTGTAGTTGTAGTTTTAGTTGTTGTATTTGTAGTTGTAGTTGTACTTGTTGTAGTTGTAGTTGTACTTGTACTTGTTGTAGTTGTAGTTGTACTTGTACTTGATATAGTTGTAGTTGTACTTGTACTTGTTGTAGTTGTATTTGTACTTCTTGTAGCTGTAGATGTAATTGTACTTGTTGTAGTTGTAACTGTACTGTAGTTGTAGTTGTACTTGTTTTAGTTGTACTTGTACTTGTACTTTTTGTACTAGTACTATTACTTGTTTCATTTGTACTTTTACTTGTACTTGTTTTAGTTGTACTTGGACTTTTTTTTAGTTGCACTTGTATTTGTTGTAGTTTTAGTTGTACTTGTACTTGTTGTAGATTTAGTTGTACTTGTACTTTTTGTAGTTTTAGTTGTAGTTGTCGTTCTACTTATTGTAGTTGTAGTCGTACTTGTTGTAGATGTAGTAGAACTTGTATTTGTTGTAGTTGTAGTTGTAGTTGTAGTTGTAGTTGTACTTATTCTAGTTGTAGTTGCAATAGTACTTGTTGTAATAATAGTTGTAATTGGTGTAGTTGTAGTTGTACTTGTTGTAGTTGTAGTTGTAGTCGTACTTGTTGTAGTTGTAGTTGTAGTTGTACTTGTTTTAGTTGTATTTGTAGTTGTACTTGTTCTAGTTGTAGTTGTAGTTGTACTTGTTGTAGTTGTACTTGTTGTAGTTGTAGTTGTAGTTGTACTTGTTGTAGTTGTAGTTGTACTTGTACTTGTTGTAGTTGTAGTTTTAGTTGTACTTGTTGTAGTTGTAGTTGTACTTGTTGTAGTTGTAGTTGTAGTTGTACTTGTTGTAGTTGTAGTTGTACTTGTATTTGTTGTAGTTGTAGTTGTACTTGTACTTGTTGTACTGTATTTTTACTTGTTGTAGTTGTAGTTGTAGTTGTAGTTGTAGTTGTACTTGTTGTAGTTGTAGTTGTACTTGTACTTGTTGTAGTTGTAGTTGTACTTGTTGTAGTTGTAGTTTTACTTGTACTTGTTTTAGTTGTAGTTGTACTGTTGTAGTTTAAGTTGTACTTGTTGTAGTTGTAGTTGTACTTGTACATGTTGTAGTTGTACTTGTATTTGTTGTAGTTGTAGTTGTACTTGTTGTAGTTTTAGTTTTACTTGTACTTGTAGTTGTATTATACTTGTATTTGTTGTACCTGTAGTTTTAGTTGTTGTGGTTGAAGATGTCGTTTTACTTGTTGTAGTTGTAGTTGTACTTGTTGTAGTTGTAGTTGTAGTTGTATTTGTTGTATTTCTAGTTGTAGTTGTACTTGTCCTTTTTGTAGTTGTAGTTGTACTTGTTGTAGTTCTAGTTGTAGTTTTACTTGTTGTAGTTGTAGTTGTACTTTTACTTGTTGTAGTTGTAGTTGTACTTGTACTTGTTGTAGTTGTACTTGTAGTTGTACTTGTTGTAGTTGTAATTATACTTGTACTCGTTGTAGTTATGGCTGCACTTGTTGTAGTTGTAGTTGTAGTTGTACTTAATGTAGATGTAGTTGTAGTTGTACTTATTGTAGTTGTAGTTGTACTTGTTGTAGTTATAGTTGTAGTTGTACTTGTAATTGTTTTAGTTTTAGTTGTACTTGTAGTAGTTGTAGTTTTACTTGTGGTAGTTGTAGTTATACTTGTTGTAGTTGTAATTGTAGTTGTAGTAGTAGTTGTGGTTGTACTTGTTGTAGGTGTAGTTTTACTTGTACTTTTTGTAGATGTAGTTATAGATGTACTTTTTGTAGTTGTAGTTGTAGTTATTTTTTTGTAGTTGTAGTTGTAGTTTTACTTGTTGGAATTGTAGTTTTAGTTGTTGTAGTTGTGGTTGTAGTTATATTTGTAGTTGTACTTGTTGTATTTGTAGTTGTAGTTTTACTTGTTGTAGTCGTAGTTAAACTTGTACTTATTATAGATGTAGTTGTACTTGTTGTAGTTGTAGTTGTAGTTGTACTTGTTGTAGTTGTAGTTGTAGGTGTACTTGTTGTAGTTGTAGTTGTAGTTCTACTTGTTATAGTTGTAGTTGTAGTTGTACTTTGTTGTAGTTGTAGTGTTATTTCTACTTGTACTTGTTATAGTTGTAGTTGTAGTTGTACTTTTTTTAGATGTAGTTGTAAATGTTGTAGTTGTAGTTGTAGTTGTAGTTGTACTAGTTGTAGTTGTAGTTGTACTTGTTGTAGTTGTAGTTGTAGTTGTAATTGTTGTAGTTGTAGTTGTAGTTGTATTTGTTACAGTTGTAGTTTTACTTGTTGTTATTGTAGTTGTAGTTGTACTAGTTTTAGTTGTAGTTGTACTTGTACTTGTTGTAGTTTTTATTGTAGTTGTAGTTGTAGTTGTACTTGTTGTAGCTGTAGTTGTAATGTACTTGTTGTAGTTTGAGCTGTACTTTTACTTCTTGCAGTTGTAGTTGTAGTTGTATTTGTAAGTGTACTTGTTGTAGTTGTGCTTGTACTTGTTGTAGTATTAGTTGTAGTTGTACTTCTTTTAGTTGTAATTGTAATTGTTGTAGTTGTTGTTGACTTGTACTTGCTGTAGTTGTAGTTGTCCTTGTTGTAATTGTAGTTGTACTTGCACTTGTTGTTCTTGTAGTTGTAGTTTTATTAGTTGTAGTTGTAGTTTTACTTGTTGTAGTTGTACTTGTACTTCTCCTTGTTGTAGTTTCAGTTGTACTTGTATTTGTTGTAGTTTTGGTTGTACTTGTACTTGTTGTAGTGGTATTGTAGTTGTGGTTTTAATTGTTGTAGTTGTAGTTGTACTTGTTGTAGTTGTAGTTGTACTTGTTGTAGTTGTAGTTGTACTTCTACTTAATGTAGTTGTAGTTGTGGTTGTACTTGTTGTACTTGTAGTTGTATTTGTACTTCTTGCAGTTGTAGTTGTAGTTGTACTTGTTGTAATTGTAGTTGTTCTTGTACTTTTTGTAGTTGTAGTTGTACTTATTGTAGTTGTAGTTGCAGTTGTACTTGTTGTAGTTGTAGTTGTAGTTTTACTTGTTGTAGATGTAGTTGTACTTGTTCTGGTTGTAGTTGTAGTTGTATTTGTTGTAATTTTAGTTGTAGTTGTATTTGTTGTAGTTGTAGGTGTACTTGCACTTGTTGTACTTGTAGTTGTAGTTGTACTTAATGTAGTTGAAGTTGTAGTTGTACTCGTTGTAGCTTTAGTTGTACTTGTACTTAATGTAGTTGTAGTTGTAGTTGTACTTGTTGTATTTGTAGTTGTAGTTGTACTGTTGTAGTTGTAGTTGAAGTTGTATTTGCAGTTGTTGTAGTTGTAGTTGTACTTGTTGTAGTTGTATTTGTAAATGTGTTTTTTGTAGTTGTAAATGTAGTTTTACTTTTTATAGTTGTAGTTATCATTGTACTTGTTGTAGTTGTAGTTGTACTTGTTGTAGTTGTACTTGTTGTAGTTGTACTTGTTTTAGTTGTACTTTCTCTTGATCTAGTTTTAGATGGATTTGTTCTTGTTGTACTTGTAGTTGTAGTTGTACACGTTGTAGTTGTAGTTGTACTTGATGTAGTTGTACTTGTACTCGTAGTTGTAGTTGTACTTTTTGTAGTTGTAATTGTACTTGTTGTACTTGTAGTTGTAGTTGTGTTTTTTGTAGTTGTAGTTGTACTTGTACTGTTGTAGTTGTACTTGTTGTAGTTGTAGTTGTACTTGTACTTGTTGTAGTTGTAGTTGTACTTGTACTTGTAATAGTTGTATTTATACTTGTTCTTGTTGTAGGTGTAGTTGAAGTTGTACATGTTGTAGTTGTAGTTGTAGTTAAAATTGTACTTGTACTTGTTGTAGTTATAATTGTAGTTGTAGTTGTTGTAGTTGTAGTTGTGTTTATACTCATTGTAGTTGTAGTTGTACATGTACTAGTTGCAGTTGTAGTTTTATTTTTCGTAGTTGTACTTGTACTTGATGTAGATGTAGCTGTACTTGTACTTTTTGTAGTTGTAGTTGTACTTGTACTTTTTGTAGATGTATTTGTACTTGTGTAGTTGTAGTTGTACTTGTTGTAGTTGTAAATGTACTTGTTGTAGTTGTAGTCGTTTTTGTACTCGTCGTAGTTGTAGTTGTACTTGTACTTGTTGGAGCTGTAGTTGTACTTGTACTTGTAGTTCTAGTGGTACATGTTGTAGTTTTAGTGTAGTTGTAATTGTTGTAGTTATAGTTGTAGTTGTACTTGTTATACTTGTAATTGTGTTTGTACTTGTTATAGTTGTAGTTGTACTTGTACTTGTTACATTCTTAATGTGCTTGTTGTAGTTGTAGTTGTTGTAGTTGTAGTTGTACTTGGACATGTTGTAGTTGTTAATGTGCTTGTTGTAGTTGTAGTTGTTTTTGTAGTCTTTGTAGTTGAAGTTGTACTTGTACATGATGTAGTTTTAGTTATATATGTACTTGTTGTAGTTAAAGTTGTAGTTGTGGTAGTTGTATTTGTACTTGTACTTGTTGTAGTTGTACTTGCAGTTGTTGTAGTTGTAGTTGTACATGTTGTAGTTATAGTTGTAGTTGTATTTGTTGCAGTTGTAGTTGTTTTTGTACTTGTTGTAGATATAGTTGTATATGTACTTGTTGCAGTTGTAGTTGTACTTGTTATTGTTGTACTTGTACTTGATGTAGTTGTAGTTGTACTTGTTCTTGTTGTAGTAGTAATTGTACTTCTAATTTTTGTAAATGTACTTGTACTTGTTGTAGTTGTAGTTGTAGTTGTACTTGTTGTAGTTCTACATGTATTGTACTTGTACTTGTTATGGTTGTAGTTGTAGTTATACATGTTGTAGCTGTAGTTCTAGTTGTACTTGTTATAGTTGCAGTTGTACTTGTACTTGTTGTAGTTGAAGTTGTAGTTGTACATGTTGTAGCTCTAGCTCTTGTTGTACTTGTTGTAGTTGTAATTCTACTTGTACTTGTAATTGTACTGTTGTAGTTGTATTTGTAGTTGTGCTTCTTGTAGTTGAGTTTGTACTTGTACTTGTTGTAGTTGTACTTTTACTTGTTGTAGTTGTAGTTGTACTTGTATTAGTTGCAGTTGTAGTTGTACTTTTTGTAGTTGTTGTTGTACTTGTTGTAGTTGTAGTTGTACTTGTACTTGTAGTTGTAAATGTACTTGTTGTAGTTGTAGTTGTTTTTTACTTGTTGTAAGTGTAACTATACTTGTACTTCTTGTACTTGTAGTTCTACTTGTACTTGTTGTAGTTGTAGTTGTAGTTGTACTTGTTGTAGTTGTAGTTGTTGTTGTAGTTGTAGTTGTACTGTTGTAGTTGTAGTTGTACTTGTTGTATTTGTATTTGTACTTAATGTAGTTTGAGTTGTGGTTGTACTTGTTGTAGTTGTAGTTGTAATTGTAGATGTACATGTAAATGTAGTTGTATTTGTACTTTTACTTAATGTAGTTGTAGTTGTACTTGTACTTATTGTAGTTGTTGTATTACTTGTTTTAGTTGTACTTGTACTTGTACTTGTTGTAGTTGTACTTGAATTTGTTTTAGTTGTACTTGCACTTGTAGTTTCAGTTGTAGTAGATGTAGATGTAGTTGTACTTGTTGTTGTTGTAACTGTACTTGTTGTTGTTGTAGTTGTACTTGTACTTGTGTAGTTGTACTTGTACTTGTACTTAATGTAGTTGTACTTGTACTTCTTTTAGTTGAACTTGTACTGTACATGTTGTAGTTTTAGTTGTAATTCTACTTGTTGTAGTTATAGTTGTAGTTGTTGTAGTTGTAGTTGTACTTGCAGTTGTTGTAGTTGTTGTTGTACATGTTTTAGTTATAGTTGTAGTTGTACTTGTTGCAGTTGTAGTTGTGTTTGTACTTGTTGTAGATACAGTTGTATATGGATTTGTTGCAGTTGTATTTGTACTTGTTATAGTTGTACTTGTACTTGTTGTAGTTGTAGTTGTAGTTGTAGTTGTAGTAGTTGTAGTTATATTTGTATTTCGAGGGTTGATAGCCAGAGGGTTGTATCCGACATTTTTTCAGGTTTTCACTTTTTTTTCTCAAGTTGTTATTGACTATATTCTGCATCGTTTGGTGTAAGAAACAATGAAATTTTTCAATTGGCTAATTAGTAATTAGCTAATTACACCAGGTTGTATGTACAAAAGTGTTCAACTTTTACTGCCAGAGTGTTGTATGTACAAATTTCGGCAGCTAGAAGGTTGCAAGTGATACATACAACCTTCTGCCAGTCACAACTTTACCTTATCTTTCTGCCACAAGAGACTGCCAAATGGTTGTATGTGTCACTTGCAACCCTTTGCAGAAAACGGTAGATGCCATTACCTTACAACGTGGAGCATAAAAGGGTGTATTTGAACTCTCTCTGTATCTTTCATTCTTAATGTCTTACAGTTATTGTCTGTAATTGATACCTTGGGGCTTGGTGGAATTTCCAAACCAAGTAAAGAGCAGAACTGGCGCGTCGAGGAAATAAATCTTTGGGTGAACCATTGTTGGTGAGGTGAAGGTTGACATTTTACGAGATGTTATCATGTTGTCCCATCTAAGGATTGGTGCAACTTTGCTTTTAGACCTTTCTTTTTTCTATTATCTGAGCCTTTAGCCGATCAGTTTACAGTCCGCTTTCGTTGAAGCAGCTTGATACTACACGTGTTTGACTTAATCTTGGAGCTGACTGTTCTTTTTCAATAATATCGGCGGACCATCGTTTTCCAGCAATTTTGTAAGATTCAACAAGAGATCTTCAAAAATGTGTAAGTATAACTTTCATCAGCTCTACCCCTCATTTTATCTCTCCTTTTTCTCTCTCTAATACACTAAACTAATTTAAGAACCGGTAATCGCCCTCTTCCGCCTCTCTCTCTCTCTCTCTCTCTCTCTCTCTCTCTCTCCCTCTCCCTCTCTCCGTGCTTTTTATTTCTACCCATTCACAAATACTTTTAACAGTTACTTCAAATCCAGTTTTTTTTATTTTTTTGCTAATTCTTTTTTTTTTTTATCTATCCTCTTCCATCCTTTCTCCTCTTCTGTGCCCACACTATATTTACAGTAATGCTAAGTTTTCAATGCAATATTTTGAATAACATAATTCAATTTTAGGTATATTCAGGTGTGTATCTTTAAAACAATATAACTTTTTATATATTTATTTGTTTGAACTTTTTTCAGCTCAATGTGTCTGATTTTCTCATTGATAAAAGAATTTTGACTAAGCAGCCTCGCTTAAGCTTTGATTGAGATTGTGAGATAAAGCTTCAATATGCCTTTATATTTAGAACCTGGAAGGTTAATTTTATTCATATAAAAAGACTAAACCAGATCATCACTATTTCTTTCAGCTAATATAGACCATGACTGGTCGGAGGATGACATCAATCAGAGTCTACTATCTGCTGTTCTTGATGCTGAAGATATCGATATCATGGATGATCCATCACCACATCACCTCGATCTCCAAATAGATGTTCCATTCGACAACTATGATTCTGACGTAGAGCCTCTTGCAGTGGTGCAACGGAGACTATTGAACTCTATGGAGTTGTAGTTGTAACTTGTTGCAGTTGTAGTTGTACTTGTACAATGTTGTAGTTGAGGCTTACGACTTGTACTTTTTGTAACCAACGGCCTACATATCTGGCCTTTGTCAGCAGATGGAGACTGCTTACTGTCTGCTGTTATTGCACAAGAGACAGAACTTAACCTTTGATACTTGTAGAACTGCGCCATTGTCTGTGTGAACATGTAACCGCCAACTTGTAGTTATAGTCCTTGTTCTGCAAAGTTGTAGTATGTAGTTGTACTCCTGGCCCAAATAGAACTGCTCAAAAAGAAAGGTACTTGTAGTGGAACAGTACTTGTTGTAGTTGTAGTTGTAGTTGTACTTGTTGCAATAGTTAAGTTGTCCAACTTGTACTTGTTGTAGTTGTAGTTGAAGAAACATCTCCAATAACTTGTTGTAGTTGTATCGCCAACTTGACTGAAGTTGTAGTGCAAAGTACTTGTTGTAGTTGTAGTTGTACTTGTTGCAGTTGCCTAGTTGTAGTTGTACTTGTATGTAGTTCTAGTTGTAGTTGTACTATGTTCTAAGTTGTAGTTGTAGTTGTACTTGTTGTAGTTGTAGTTGTACTTGTACTTGTTGTAGTTGTACTTGTAAACGGTGAGAAATAGTTGAAGACATGAATGACTCTTGTTGTAGTTGTACTTGTTGTAGTTGTAGCGGTTCTTGTACTTGTTGTAGTTGTAGTTGTACTTGTTCAAGATAGCAAAAAAGTTCTCAGCGTAGACTACAGTAAATTCAGATTTAGATGTCAGCAGAAATACTTCAGTTGTAGAAATGTGTAGTTATACTTGAAAACAGTAGTTCCGTACTATTTCTTAGAACTTGCAAACAAAAGAGATCAGGTTATATATTGACATGAAGTTGTACCTAGGTAGCATCCATGATGTTCTGTCCTATTTGTTTTCTAGTTGTACTTGTTGTACAAGTTTTAAGTGTACTTGGAGCCTTGTTGTAGTTGTACATCTTGAAGATTTTCCATGTGTTGTACTTACTGCCAACAAGTTGTATGTTCACTTGTTGTAGTTGTAGTTGTACTGTGGTGAATATTTCTTATAGTTGTACTGACTGCCAACAAGTTGTACTTGCAAATTGTAACATTGTAGTTGTCCTTGTTTCTTATCCTAGTTGTAATTGTACTTGTTGTAGCCAACTAGTTGTAAGTAGCAAAATATGTCATATTTTCATTAATTAAGAACTATATGTCATTATTTTTCATGCATTAATGTATTTTCTATGGTTCAAAATGTGGTATAAATTTCAAGTCCATGCACACGTTAGTTTTTGTGTTAGAGCTGTTTGAAATCTTTAACCTTCAATATCTCAGAAAGTGCTCTGCAGCACATACAACCCTCTGGTTATCAACCCTCGAATTGTACTTGTTGTAGTTGTAGTTGTAGTTATACATGTTGTAGCTGTAGTTCAAGTACTTGTTATAGTTGTATTTGTACTTGTACTTGTTGTAGTTGAGTTTGTACTTGTACTGTTGTAGCTGTACTTGTACTTGTTGTAGTTGTAGTTTTGTTTGTATTTGTTGTAGTTGTAGTTTTACTTTTTGTAGTTGTTGTTGTACTTGTTGTAGTTGTTGTTGTACTTGTACTTGTTGTAGTTGTAAATGTACTTGTTGCAGTTGTAGTTGTTTTGTACTTGTTATAGTTGTAACTATACTTGTAGTTCTACTTGTACTTGTTGTAGTTGTAATTAGCCTTGTACTTGTTGTAGTTGTAGTTTTAGTTGTACTTTTTGTAGTTGTAGTTGTACTTGTACTGTTGTAGTTGTAGTTGTACTTGTACTTGTTGTAGTTGTAGATATACTTGTTGTAGTTGTACTTGTACTTGTACTTAATCTAGTATGAGTTGTGGTTGTACTTGTTGTAGTTGTAGTTGTAGTTGTACATGTAATTGTAGTTGTAGTTGTACTTGTTCTATTTTTAAATATACTTGTTGTAGTTGTACTTGTACTTGTACTTGTTGTAGTTCTAGTTGTACTTGTTGTAGTTGTAATTGTACTTGTTGCAGTTGTAGTTGCACTTGTTGTAGTTGTACTTGTTTTAGTTGTACTTGTACTTGATCTAGTTTTAGATGTACTTGTTCTTGTTGTAATTGTAGTTGTACTTGTACACGTTGTAGTTGTAGTTGTACTTGTTGTAGTTGTACTTGTACTTGTACTTGTAGTTGTAGTTGTATTTTTTGTAGTTGTAATTGTACTTGTTGTACTTGTAGTTGTAGTTGTGTTTTTTGTAGTTGTAATTGTACTTGTTGTAGTTGTACTTGTACTTGTATTTGTAAATGTAGTTATTGTAGTTGTAGTTGTTTTTGTACTTGTTGTATTTGAAGTTGTACTTGTACTTGTTGTAGTTGTAATTGTACTTGCACTTTTTGTTTTTGTAGTTGTACTTGTTGTAGTTGTAGTTGTACTTGTACTTGTTGTAATTGTAAATGTACTTGTTGTAGTTATAGTTGTACTTGTACTTGTGGTAGTTGTAGTTGTACTTGTACTTGTTGTACTTGTAGTTGTAACTGTACTTTTTGTAGTTGTATTTGTACTTTTACTTAATGTAGTTGTAAATGTACTTGTACTTTTTGTAGTTGTTTTTTTACTTGTTTTAGTTGAACTTGTACTTGTACTTGTTGTAGTTGTACTTAAATTTGTTTCAGGTGTACTTGCACTTGTAGTTTTAGTTGTAGTAGATGTAGATGTAGTTGTACTTGTTGTTGTTGTAACTGTACTTGTTGTAGTTGTAGTTGTACTTGTACTTGTTGTAGTTGTACTTTTACTTGTACTTATTGTAGTATTACTGTACTTGTTTTAGTTGTACTTGTACTTGTTGTAGTTTTAGTTGTACTTGTACTTCTTCTAGTTGAAGTTGTACTTGTACATGTTGTAGTTTTAGTTGTAATTGTACTTGTTGTAGTTATAGTTGTAGTTGTTGTAGTTGTAGTTGTACTTGTACTTGTTGTAGTTGTAGTTGTACTTGTACTTGTTGTAGTTTTAGTTGTATTGTAGTTGTGTTAGATGTAGTTGTACTTGTTGCAGTTGTAGTTGTGTTTGTACTTGTTGTAGATATAGTTGTATATGTATTTGTTGCAGTTGTAGTTGTACTTGTTATAGTTGTACTTGTACTTGTTGTTGTTGTAGTTGTACTTGTAATTTTTGTATATGTAGTTGTACTTGTTGTAGTTGTAGTTGTAGTTGTAGTTGTACTTGTTCTAGTTGTAGTTGTATTGTACTTGTACCTGTTGTAGTTGTAGTTGTAGTTATACATGTTGTAGCTGTAGTTCTAGTTGCACTTGTTATAGTTGTAGTTGTACTTGTACTTCTTATTGTTGAAATTGTAGTTGTACATGTTGTAGCTCTAGCTCTTGTTGTATTTGTTGTTCTTGTACTTGTACTTGTACTTGTAATTCTACTGTTGTAGTTGTGCATGTACTTGATGTAGTTGTAGTTATACTTGTACTTTTTGTAGTTGTTGTTGTACTTGTACTTCTTGTAGTTGTAGTTGTAGTTGTACTTGTTGTAATTGTAGTTCTAGTTTTACTTGTACTTAATTTAGTTGTAGTTGTACTTGATGTAGTTTTAGTTGTACTTGTACTTGTTGTAGTTGTACTTGTACTTGTTTTAGTTGTACTTGTACTTGTTGTATTTTTAGTTGTACTTTTACTTCTTGTAGTTGAAGTTGTACTTGTACATGTTGTAGTTTTAGTTATATATGTAATTGCTGTAGTTATAGTTGTAGTTGTGGTAGTTGTATTTGTACTTGTACTTGTTGTAATTGTACTTGTAGTTGTTGTAGTTGTAGTTGTACATGTTGTAGTTAAAGTTGTAGTTGTATTTGATGCAATTGTAGTTGTACTTGTACTTGTTGTAGTTGTAGATGTACTTGTTGCAGTTGTAGTTGTACTTGTTATAGTTGTACTTGTACTTGATGTAGTTGTAGTTGTACTTGTACTTGTTGTAGTTGTAATTGTACTTGTAATTTTTGTAAATGTAGTTGTACTTGTTGTAGTTGTAGTTGTAGTTGTACTTGTTGTAGTTGTACATGTATTGTACTTGTACTTGTTGTAGTTGTAGTTGTAGTTATACATGTTGTAGCTGTAGTTCTAGTTGTACTTGATATAGTTGCAGTTGTACTTGTACTTGTTGTAGTTGAAGTTGTAGTTGTACATGTTGTAGCTCTAGCTCTTGTTGTACTTGTTGTAGTTGTAATTCTAATTGTACTTGTAATTGTACTGTTGTAGTTGTATTTGTAGTTGTGCTTCTTGTAGTTGAGTTTGTACTTGTACTTGTTGTAGTTGTACTTGTACTTGTTGTAGTTGTAGTTGTACTTGTAATTGTTCCAGTTGTAGTTGTACTTTTTGTAGTTGTTCTCGTACTTGTTGTAGTTGTGGTTGTACTTGTACTTGTACTTGCGTACTTGTTTTAGTTGTAAATGTACTTCTTGTAGTTGTAGTTGTAGTTGTACTTAATGTAGGTGTAGTTCTACTTGTACTTGTTGTTGTTGTAGTTGTACTTGTACTTGTTGTATTTATAGTTGTACTTGTACTTGTTGTAGTTGTAATTGTAATTGTACTTGTTGTAGTTGTAATTGTAATTGTTGTTGTTGTAGTTGTACTTCTACTTGTTGTAGTTGTAGTTGTACTTGTTGTAGTTTTAGTTGTACTTGTTGTAGTTGTAATAGTAGTTGTAGTTGTACTTGTAAATGTAGTTGTACTTGTTTAGTTGTAGTTGTACTTATTGTAATTGTAGTTGTATACTTGTTGTAGTTGTAGTTGTACTTGCACTTGTTGTAGTTATAATAATACTTGTTCTTGTTGTAGTTGTACTTGTATTTGTTATACTTGTACTTCTTGTAGTTTTGATTGTAGTTGTATTTGTTGTAGTTGTACTTGTTCTTGTTGTAACTTGTACTTGTTGTTGTTGTAGTTGTACTTGTACTTCTTGTAGTTGTAGTTGTACTTGTACTTGTTGTAGTTGTAGTTGTACTTTTTGTATTTTTTATTTTTCTTGTACTGGTTGTAGTTGTAGTTGTTTTTGTTGTAGTTGTAGTTGTAGTTGTACTTGTTGTAGTTGAAGTTGTATTTTTAGTTATTGTATTTGAAGCTAAACTTGTTGTAGTTGTAGTTGCAGTTGTACTTGTTGTAGTTCTAGTTGTACTTGTAGTTGTACTTGTTGTAGTTGTAGTTGTAGTTGTACTTGTTGTAATTGTACTTATACTTGTAATTGTTGTAGTTGTAGTTGTTGTAGTTGTAGTTGTATTTGTACTTGTTGTAATTGTAGTTGTACTTGTACTTGTACTTGTTGTAGTTGTATTTGTAGTTGTAGTTGTAGTTGTACTTGTAGTTGTTTTAGTTGTAGTTGTACTTCTACTTGTTGTACTTCTAGTTGTAGTTGTACTTGTTGTAGTTATAGTTGTAGTTATACTTGTGGTAGTTTTACTTATTGTAGTTGTAATTGTACTTGTTGTAGTTGTAGATGTACTTGTTGTAGCTGTAGTTGTAGTTGTACTTTTTGTTGTTGTAATTGTAGTTAAAGTTGTACTTGTTGTAGTTTTAGTTTTAGTTGTACTTGTTGTAGTTGTAGTTGACTTCTTGTAGTTGTACTTGTACTTGTACTTGTTGAAGTTGTACTTTTTGTATTTGTAGTTATATTTATACATGTTGTAGTTGTAGTTGTACTTGTTGTACTTGTTGTAGTTGTTGTCGTTGAACGTCTACTTGTTTTAGTTGTAGTTTTACTTTTTTGTACTTTTAGTTTTAGTTGTATTTGTTGTAGTTGTAGTTGTACTTATTGTAGTTAAAGTTGTAGTTGTACTTTTTGTAGTTGTAGTTGTACTTGTACTTGTACTTTTAATTGTACTTTTTGTAGTTGTAGTTGTACTTGTTGTAGTTGTAGTTTTTTTTTGTTGTAGATTTAGTACTTGTACTTTTTGTAGTTGTAGGTGTACTTGTTGTAGTTGTAGTTGTACAGGTACTTGTTGTAATTGTTGTTGTACTTGTTATAGTTGTAGTTCTTTTTGTACTTGTTTTAGTTCTAGTGAACTTGTACTTGTTGTGGTTGTAGTTGTACTTGCACTTTTTGTTTTTGTAGTTGTACTTGTACTTTTTTTAGTTGTTTTATTACTTGTTTTAGTTGTACTTGTACTTGTACTTGTTGTAGTTGTACTTGAATGTGTTTTAGTTGTACTTGCACTTGTAGTTTTAGTTGTAGTAGATGGAGATGTAGTTGTACTTGTTGTGGTTGTTACTGTATTTGTTGTAGTTGTAGTTGTACTTGTACTTGTTGTAGTTGTACTTGTACTTGTACTTATTGTAGTTGTACTATTCCTTGTTTTACTTGTACTTGTACTTGTACTTGTTGTAGTTGTACTTGTACTTGTTGTAGTTGTATTTGTACTTGTTGTAGTTGTAGTTGTACTTGTACTTCTTGTAGTTGAAGTTGTACTTGTACATGGTGTAGTTGTAAATGTACTTGTTGTAGTTGTAGTTGTTCTTGTGTAGTTGTATTTGTACTTGTACTTGTTTTTGTTGTAGTTCTACTTGTAGTTGTTGTAGTTGTAGTTTACTTGTATTTGTTGTAGTTGTAGTTGTAGTTGTACCTGTTGTAGTTGTAGTTGTAGTTGTACTTGTTGTAGATGTAGTTGTAGTTGTACTTGTTGTAGTTGTAGTTGTACTTGTTGTAGTTGTAGTTGTACTTGTACTTGTACTTGTTGTAGTTGTATTTGTACTTGTACTTGTTGTAGTTGTAGTTGTACTTGTTGTAGTTATAGTTGTAGTTTAACTTGCTTTAATTCTATTTGTAGTTGTACTTATTGTTGTTGTTGTTGTTGTATGTGTACTTGTACTTGTTGTAGTTGTACTTGTAGTTGTTGTTGTTGTAGTTGTATTTGTACTTTTACTTTTCATTTTAGTTGCAGTTGTACTTGTCCTTTTTTGTAGTTGTAGTTGTAGTTGTACTTTTTGTAGTTGTAGTTTTAGTTGTACTGTTGTAGTTGTAGTTGTAGTTGTACTTGTTGTAATTGTAGTTGTAAGTTTACTCGTTCTAGTTGTAGTTGTAGTTGTACTTGTTGTAGTTGTATTTCTTGTTGTACTTGTTGTAGTTGTAGTTGTAGTTTTACTTGAAATTCTACTATTGTAGTTGTGCATGTACTTGTTGTAGTTGTAGTTGTACTTGTTGCAGTTGTAGTTGTACTTGTACTTGTTGTAGTTGTACATGTTATAGCTGTAGTTCTAGTTGTACTTGTTGTAGTTGTAGTTCTACTTGTACTTGTAATTGTACTGTTGTAGTTGTATTTGTAGTTGTACTTGTACTTGTTGTAGTTGTACTTGTACTTGTTGTAGTTGTAGTTGTACTTGTATTTGTTGTAGTTGTAGTTGTACTTGTACTTGTTGTAGTTGTAAATGTACTTGTTGTAGTTGTAGTTGTTTTGTACTTGTTGTAGTTGTAACTATACTTGTACTTCTTGTACTTGTAGTTTTACTTGTACTTGTTGTAGTTGTAATTAGCTTTGTACTTGTTGTAGTTTGAGTTGTGGTTGTACTTGTTGTAGTTGTAGTTGTAGTTGTACATGTAAATGTAGTTGTAGTTGTACTTGTTCTATTTGTAAATGTACTTGTTGTAGTTGTACTTTTACTTGTACTTGTTGTAGTTGTATTCGTAATTGTTGTAATTCTAGTTGTAATTGTACTTGTTGCAGTTGTAGTTGCACTTGTTGTAGTTGTACTTGTTTTAGTTGTACTTGTACTTGATCTAGTTTTAGATGTACTTGTTCTTGTTGTACTTGTAGTTGTACTTGTACACGTTGTAGTTGTAGTTGTACTTGTTGTAATTGTACTTGTACTTGTAGTTGTAGTTGTATTTTTTGTAGTTGTAATTGTACTTGTTGTACTTGTAGTTGTAGTTGTGTTTTTTCTAGTTGTAATTGTACTTGTTGTAGTTGTACTTGTACTTATTGTATTTGTAAATGTAGTTATTGTAGTTGTAGTTGTATTTGTACTTTTGTATTTGAAGTTGTAGTTGTACTTGTTGTAGTTGTTTTTGTAGTTGTTGTAGTTGTCGTTGTGCTTGTTGTAGTTGTCGTTTTATTTGTACTTGTTTTAGTTGTAGTTGTACTTGTTGTAGTTGTAGTTGTACTTGTACTTGTTGTAGTTGTAGTTGTACTTGTACTTGATGTTTTTGTAGTTGTACTTGTACTTGTTGTAGAAAAACTTAAACTTGTTCTTGTTGTAGTTGTAGTTGTAATTGCATTTGTTGTAGATGTTGTTGTAGTTGTACTTGCTGTAGTTCTAGTTTTAGTTCTTCTTGTTGTAGTTATAGTTTAGTTAAATTATTGTAGTTGCAGTTGTGTTTCTATTTATTGTAGTTGTAGTATTACTTGTACTTGTTAAGTTGTAGTTGTTCTTGTTGTAGTTATGCTGGTACTTGTAGTAGTTTTAGTTGTACGTGTACTTGTTGTAGTTGTAGTTGTACTTGTTGTATTTGTAGTTGTTATTGTACTTATTGTAGTTGTAATTTTAGTTTTACTTGTTGTAGTTACAGTTGTACTTGTTTTAGTTGTAGTTGTCTTTGTACTTGTTGCAGTTGTAGTTGTACTTGTACTTGTTGTAGTTGTAGTTGTAGTTGTACTTGTTCTTGTTGTAGTTCTAGTTGTAATTGTTGTAGTTGTTCTTGTACTTGTTGTAGTTGTACTTGTACTTGTACTTGTACTTGTAGTTGTTTTTGAGTTGTTGTAGTTGTACTTGTACTTTATTGTAGTTGTACTTGAATTTGTTTTAGTTGTACTTGCACTTGTAGTTTTAGTTGTAGTTGTACTAGTTGTAGTTTAAGTTGTACTTGTACATATTGTAGTTGTAGTTGTGATTTGTACTTTTGTAGTTAATGTTGTATTTGTAGTTGTATTTGTACTTCTTGTAGTTGTAGTTGTACTTGTTGTAGTTGTAGTTGTAGTTGTACTTGTTGTAATTGTAGTTGTACTTGTACTTGTTGTAGTTGTAGTTGTACTTGTTGTAGTTTTAGTTGCACTTGTACTTGTTGTAGTTTTAGTTGTACTTGTTGTAGTTGTAACTGTACTTGTACTTGTTGTAGTTGAAGTTATAGTTCTAATTGTACTTGTAGTTGTACTTCTACTTGTTTGTAGTTTTAGTTGTAGTTTTATTTATTGTAGTTGTAGTTTTACTTGTACTGTTGTAGTTGTAGTTGCACTTGTACTTGTAGTTGTAGTTGTAGTTGTAGTTGTACTGGTACTTCTTGTAGTTGTAGTTGTAAATGTTGTAGTTGTAATTTAAGTTGTACTTGTTGTAGTTGTAGTTGTACATTTACTTGTTTTAGTTGTACTTTTGTAGTTGTAGTTTTAGTTGTACTTGTTATAGTTGTAGTTGTAGTTTAACATCTTGTAGTTTTAGTTATACTTGTACTTATTGTAGGTGTAGTTGTAGTTGTACTTGTTGTAATTGTAGTTTTACTTCTTGTAGTTGTAGTTGTACTTGTTATAGTTGTAGTTCTATTTTTACTTGTTATAGTTGTAGTTGTAGTTGTACTTGTTGTAGGTGTAGTTATACTTGTACTTGTACTTGTTGTTTTAGTTGTAGTTTTACTTGTACTTGTTGGAGATGTAGTTGTAGTTGTTGTAGTTTGTAGTTTGTACTTGTTGTAGTTGTAGTTGTAGTATACTTGTTGTAGTTGTAGTTGTACCTTGTAGTTTGTTGTAGTTGTACTTGTACTTGTTGTAGTTGTAGTTGTACTTATTGTAGTTTTAGTTGTATTTGTACCCGTACTTATTGCACTTGGTAGTTGTACTTTTTGTAGTTGTAATTTGTACTTTTTGTTGTAGTTGTAGTGTACTTGTACTTGTTGTAATTGTAGTTGTACTTAATGTATATTTGTACTTGTTGTTGTTGTAGTTCTATGGACTGTAGTTGTACTTGTACTTCTTGTAGGTGTACTTGTACTTGTTGTAGTTGTAGTTGTAGTTGTACTTGTTGTAGTTGTAGTTGTAGTTGTAGTTGTAGTTGTACATTTGTACTTGTACTTGTTGTAGTTGTAACTATACTTGTTGTAGTTGTAACTTGTACTTGTTGTAGTTGTAATATACTTGTTGTACTTGTACTATACTGTAGTTGTAGTTGTAGTTGTACTTGTACTTGTTGTAGTTGTACTGTTGTAATTGTTGTAGTTGTAGTTGTACTTGTACTTGTTGTAGTTGTAGTTGTCACTTGTTCTTGTTGTACTTGTAACTGTAGTTGTAGTTCTTGTTCTTAAACTTGTAGTTGTAGTTGTATTTGCAGTTGTAGTTGAACTTGTTGCAGTTGTACTTGTACTTGTTGTAGTTGTACTTGTTGTAGCTGTAGTTGTACTTGTACATGTTGTAGTTGTAGTTGTAGTTTGTACTTGTTGTAGTTGTAGTTGTCTACTTGTACTTATTGTAGTTGTATGTTGTAGTTGTATTTGTTTTATTTGTAGTTGTAGTTGTAGTTTGACTTTTTGTAGTTGTAGTTGTACTTGTAACTTGTTGTAGTTGTAATTTGTAACTGTATACTGTACTTGTTGTAGTTGTGTAATTGTACTTGTTGTAGTTGTAGTTGTACTTGTTGTAGTTGTAGTTGTACTTGTACTTGTTGTAGTTGTAGTTGTATTGTACTTGTTGTAGTTTGTAGTTGTACTTGTTGTGTTGTAGTTGTACTTTACTTGTACTTTTGTACTGTAGTTGTAGTTGTAGTTGTTGTACTGTAGTTTCTTGTAGTTGTAGTTGTACTTGTTGTAGTTGTAGTTGTAGTTGTACTTGTTACTTGTTGTAGTTGTAGTTGTACTTGTACTTGTTGTAGTTGTACTTGTATTGTTGTTGTTGTAGTTTAGTTGACTTGTACTTGTTGTAGTTGTAGTTGTACTTTTACTTGTTGTAGTTGTAGTTGTAGTTTTATTTGTACTTGTTGTAGTTTTAGTTTTACTTCTTGTAGTTGTAATTGTACTTGTTGTAGTTGTAGTTTTACTTGTTTTAGTTGTAGTTTTATTTATACTTGTTGTATTTGTAGTTGGAATTATTGTAGTTATAGTTGTACTTGTACTTGTTGTAGTTGAAGATGTACTTGTACTTGTTGTAGTTGTAGTTGTACTTTTACTTGTTGTAGTTGTAGTTGTATTTGTTGTAGTTGTAGTTCTACTTGTATTATTGTAGTTGTACTTGTACTTGTTGTGCTAGTACTTGTTGTATTTGTAGTTGTACTTGTTGTAGTTGTAGTTGTAGTTGTACTTTTATTTATTGTAGCTGTAGTTGTACTTGTACTTGTTACAGTTGTAGTTGTACTTGTTTTGGTTGTAGTTGTACTTGTTGTAATTGTAGTTGTACTAGTACTTGTTATACTTAAAGTTGTATTTGTACTTAATGTAATTGTAATTACAGTTGTACTTGTTGTGTTGTATATTTACCTTGTACTTGTAAAAAGTTGTAGTTGTACTTGTACTTGTTGTAGTTGTAGTTGTAAACTTTTGTAGTTGTAGTTTATAGTTGTACTTGTTATAGTTGTAGTTGTAGTTGTACTTGTTGTAGTTGTAGTTGTAGTTGTTCTTGTTGTAGTTGTAGTTGTAGTTGTACTTGTTGTAGTTGTTAGTTGTACTTGTACTTATTGTTGTAGTTGTACTTTTGTTGTAATTGTAATTGTACTTGTTGTAGTTGTAGTTGTACTCGTACTTGTTGTATTTGTACTTGTACTTTTTGTAGTTGTACTTGTACCTAATGTAGTTGTACTTGTACTTGTACTTTGTTTGTTGTAGCTGTTGTAGCTGTACTTGTACTTGTTGCAGTTGTAGTTGTACTTGTACTTGTTGTAGTTGTAATTGTACTTGTACTTGTTCTAGTCGTAGTTCTAGTTGTTACTTGTTGTAGTTCTAGTTGTAGTTCTACTTGGTGTAGTTGTATTTGTACTTGTTGTACTTGTTGTAGTTTTGCTTGTTGTAGTTGTAGTTGTTTGTAAATTAAGTGTTGTAGCTGTAAATTGTTGTAGTTGTAGTCTTGTACTTATTGTAGTTGTACTTGTTGTACTTGTTGTAGTTGTATTTGTACTTGTACTTGTTGTACTTGTAGCTATTTTTTACTTGTTGTAGTTGTAGTTGTACTTGTAGTCGTAGTTGTGGTTGTACTTGTAGTTGTACTTTGTTGTACTTGTAGTTTATAGTTGTAGTTGTACTTTTTTTAGTTGTAGTTGTAGTTGTTGTAGTTGTAGTTGTAATTGTACTTCTTGAAGTTGTAGGTGTACTTTTACATGTTTTAGTTGTAGTTGTAGTTGTATTTGTTGTAGTTGTAGTTGTTGTTTTAATTGTTGTAGTTTTAGTTGGACTTGTACTTGTAGTTGTAGTTGTACTTGTTTTAGTTGTAGTTGTACTTGTAGTTGTACTTGTTGTACTTGTTGTTGTAGTTGTAGTTGTAGCGTTACTTTTTGTAGTTGTAGTTGTACTTTTTCTTGTTGTAGTTTTACTTGTACTTGTTGTATTTGTAGGTGTACTTGTACTCGTTGTAGTTGTAGTTGTACTTGTTGTAGTGGTAGTGTTAGTTGTACTTGTTGCAGTTGTAATTGTAGTTGTACTTGTTTAGTTGTAGTTGTACTTTTACTTTTTGTAGTTGTACTTTTACTTGTTGTAGTTGTAGTTGTCGTTGTACTTGTTGTAGTTGTAGTTGTAGTTGTACTTGTATTTTTTGTAGTTGTACTTGTATTTGTTCTACTTGTAGTTGTTAAGGTTGTAAGTTATACTTGTAGTTGTACTTTGTTGTAGCTGTAGTTGTAGTTGTACTTGTTGTAGTTTTAATGTTTTTTCTTGAGATTGTAGTTGTACTTGTACTTGTAATGTAGTTTTAGTTGTGGTTTCTACTTGTTGTAGGTGTAATTGTACTTGTTGTAGTTGTAG
>JAWDGP010000965.1:90000-93365 GCA_033675545.1 Elysia crispata | reverse complement strand
AGATAATTTGTTTTGTTTCATTCAAAAACTGTAAAAATTAGAAATGACAACAACATTCGTGTTTTTATTTGATCGTTTGTTGTTTGCCCTTTTTTACAATTCATTACATAAGAACATCACTATAATAAAGTCTAGCAAATGGGAATAATCTTATAATTTATTATTTTGTCTGCGCTGATGGGTTTATCATATTAAAACTAAAACTAAAAGAAATGGGGAAGGGGTGGGGAAGGGGGACGGGGGGAGGAGAAGGGGGTGGACACTGAAAGTAATTCATAACTGCAGATTGATAACAGAGGTAACCTTGGGATTTGTCATAACAAGGATCGGCATGCCGCCATCTTCTGTTATACCGGTACCTCATTTTTTATTATTTCCTTTTCCTTTCCTTTTTATTTATTTTTTTATTCTTTGGAAGGGTGTGGGAGGTGGGGAGTGAGTCACTTTACTCTGTATATTTCGCATGTCATGAGACATGTAGGCAAGAATCGTAAAGGTTTATTTCAAACACATCGTGAATGTTGTGATCTTATTTTAATATTTTCAGCCGAGCGGGCTTTATGCTGTGTTCTGCTCCTTCTGCCTTTACTTTCAGCCATTGAACTGTTCTCGACGTGGACTTTGATCCGGTGTATAATAATTACCGTATGGTTTGAGTCATGAGCTGCTCTTGGACCAAGGTCGAAACTTCTAACATTCGGGCAGTTCCGTAAGGAGCCGCCCTTGAATATCTGTTGGCGTTATTTCATTTGTTCCGGGTCTCGGTGAGGCGATGTATATAATTCTTGCTTGTGTTAGTATAAGAAGATAGCATACGCACTCAATGAGGTGGCTGTGGCTGACTCCATTATGAAAAGATAGAATTTTATGCAGTCAACGAATATGACGTGTCTGACTCTGTAACGAAGAGATAATTATAGTTATACACAATGAAAGCATTGGGCTCGTCTAACTTCATTACGAAAAGATATGCGCAAGCAACGTATTGGGCATGTCTGACTCCATTTACGAAAAGATACACGCAGTGAACGAATTGGGCATGTCTGACTCCATTTACGAAAAGATACACGCAGTGAACGAATTGGGCGTATCTGACTCCTTTTACGAAAAGATACACGCAGTGAACGAATTTGACGTGTGTGACTCCATTTACGAAAAAATATGCGTAGTCAAAGAATTTGGCGTGTGTGACTCCATTACGAAAAGATATGCGTAGTCAAAGAATTTGGCGTGTGTGACTCCATTACGAAAAGATTATGCGTAGTCAAAGAATTTGGCGTATATGACTCCAATACGAAAAAATATGCGTAGTCAAAGAATTTGGCGTGTGTGACTCCATTACGAAAAAATATGCGTAGTCAAAGAATTTGGCGTGTGTGACTCCATTACGAAAAGATATGCGTAGTCAAAGAATTTGGCGTGTGTGACTCCATTACGAAAAGATTATGCGTAGTCAAAGAATTTGGCGTATATGACTCGGTTAGGAAAACACACCTTTGAAGTACAATATGACAACTTTCAAGACCTCGAGTTGGAACTTGGCAGCAGTCGCCATGATGTGTACAAAAATTGTCATGGCGGTATGAGCAAACTCGACCACTGACTGCAACATCTTTGGGCTCTTGGGTTGTCGCCGGAGGACCGGAAGTAAAGGGGAGGCAATACGGGTCGATTCGGGAGGGCTCGAGATCTCACGAGATCGAGGAGATGTGTTTAACTAGTTCTGGAAGCCTAAAATGTCGTTGAAGGTCCAGAATAAATGGTCGAAAGATGAGTCTCACTTGAGTTGGAGTAGTTTGAAGGAAAGGCAAATGTTTTACAGAATTATGGCGAAAACTGTAAGAGCATGAAGGTGTTTGACTAGATTTGTTGATGGCCAGATTAATTTTGCTGTATTCCGAGGTGTGTTCGACGCATAATTCCGAATATTATGCTGAAATTCCCACGTTAGGTCTGAGATGTGGTTGGTGATGTTGTGGGAATCAATAGTGAGCTGAGTCTTTCATCTCTTGAATGGGGTTTCTGTAAAAATCAAACGGACTCAGGAGTTTCGTCAATAAATAATCATAAAGGTGGGAAACAAGCAAAAAACACCAGCATTAAGTCTTTTTATGCCTTTTGTTGATTTACATCATTTCAATGATTTATGCTTTTGAAATTTATAGCTTTGCATCTTGCAGTTTACGTAGACCTAGAGCAGGCTACAGAAGTGCGCGGACTGTAAAGACCAATCATGAGAGGAGTTAAACTTTTTCTTCCTCACCAGAACCGACACAAAATTTATTAATCATAAAAAACTAAGTTATTCTAATTCCTTATTGTGCATGCTTTACGGGATACAAAGAAAAAGTAAAACCAATCACTAAAAATAAAGATAAGCATCTTTTTTATCTTTCCAATATAGTTTGATATTCTTATTTCTAGAGGTTATATCTCTTCTAAACAGGCTTATGAGACGAAGAAAATAAATAATGCAGGTGAAAAAAACCCGAGGGACAAATGTGTTCAAACCATGAAAATTAGTCAAGCATTGAACAAGCAAAAAGTTGGCGTCAATAAACGGAATTTTTACCCTGACTGTTTTTCCCTTTCATAATCTTTAAAAATACAATCCCACATACAGAATCTATTTTTTTTTTTTTTTCATGACGATGTATTTCTTTCTTCTTTTATTTTGTGTTGCCTTCGAAAAGTTTCTTCATACACCTTAGTCTTTGACCCAACTACTGACTGTTTACTAAAAGTATGTTCACACGAAAAAATTAGAAGGATTTGGTGCTATCCACAAATCGCAAGCAACGCGAAATTGCTGCTTTTGGCGTCAGAGAGTCGTTAAAAGGATGGTGTTGTTAGCTACAAATTGTTCCGTGTAAACAAACCATTAGATCTAGGTTTTTAACTTTTTTTCTTCATGAAATAGTTTTCGCCAAACAAACATCATCGCCACAGATTTTCTCGATTATGTCAGAACTGTAAAATAAAGATCAGATGGGCAAATTGGTCTTAAGTCTAAAAAAAAAAAAAAAAAACTGTATAAAATTATATTTTGAAGTGTTAATTTATACATTTTTATTATTGATCTGTTTGGTCCTATTAGAGCTGGTTTCATTGCTGTGAGTTTTCGACGGCTACAAGATATACAGCTAAACCTATAGTTTTAAGTTGTTTACAATCAATAATTTCAACATGAAGGAATCCTAAGTAAAGGAACATGTAAGCCTATGCGTTTCTCTTTGAGGCAGTCCAAATTGTGATGAAGAAATATAAATTTACCTTTTATTTTTATTTGGATGGTACTTCAAAAAAAAAACAAAAAAAAAAAAATGTAGGCTAGGATCTAGAAACAGATCTAGACCTAAATCTAG
>JAWDGP010000965.1:67500-85000 GCA_033675545.1 Elysia crispata | reverse complement strand
AAGAGATCAAGTATCGTTAATCTCAATTTCTGAATTTATTTTTTGTGTTAGCTTTGCAAGGATGGAATGGGACCTATTTAACAAAAGGTGGAGCCACCAAGACTAGGTCAGCAACAGAGAGAGACTTCATGTACCTGAATAGAGCCGCCATTGCTGGTGGTCTGGTCAAAGCCCCGGAAAACTCAGACTATCGGGCTACCCATGATGCTCGTAGGTTGCCATTTGACAAGAAGGAGATGGCATCAAAGATGCGATCACGGAGACTTCCCCCAACCATGGTTTTCGGTATACCTAGCAGGTAATTCATCCCTCTAGCTCAAAGGAAAACAGCCTAGCCTCCTTGTGTCACTAAGAGAGATTTAGTTAAGCTCGCTTACCAATGAAGTCATAAGATAGTTTGTACTGAACTGTGAACTGTGTCAATTTTTATTTTTTGATCGGTGCAAAGATGATTCAAAATGATAAAGACACTTCAAGGGTATTTATCACTATGCTAAGAATACAAAAGGTATAAATCAATGTGTTTTTTTTTTTTTTTTTTCGTATCGTTGAATTTTATGACTTCTTAACCACTTCCCTGCGCCGTGTACATACGATGTACTTGCCTATCTGAAGGGTGTCCCATGTGCTGTGTACGTACACTGTACATGCTCAATATAGCAAGTTTTGTTTAGAGGCATTGAAAATCAGTTTCAGTTTTCAAGGGATAAAAATAGTATCACTGGAAAGCTCAAGTTTTCCCTAAACTTTTAATAGCTCAATGTATCATCGAAGCCCGACAAAAAAACGTTTAACACAAAAGCTGTTCCTGTGTGTTTGCCCGGTAGAATCTAGATCTAGCCCATATTGTGTGGAAGAGCTTCAGTCTTGACTAGATCTAGATATATTGACTAGCAAACCGTGACTTTGCCTTTGATGTATAGTTTTCGGTATCTTTCGTTATTATCTCTAGATTTAGAGTTGTAACTAATTTTTTTAGATGACTGGAATATCCATAGTCTCACAAAAATTTCCTTAGCGTGGGGCAGGGAAAATTGTGCAGCAGTCAAGGGGTTAACGATATAATATACAAAGTTCCTGAAATGTCCTTAGAAATTAATTGCACTCAGGAGATTTATTAATTTGAAGAATTAATTCTCTGAATATTATTTGTCCTTTCATTCTATTTACATTCTGAATATGCATTATAATTTCTTTTGTCTTTCACTGCCTGCCACTGGACGCTTTTAATCTTTGAATGACTGAAGTTCATATCTCTAACTTTGCAATTTTTTTTTCTTCAGACCATCTACACCAATTTTCGATCTTCTTGAGCACAAGTACCAGGACCGTTGGGTGAAAGATCGTCAGAACCAGCTTAGTGCAAAGAAATCTGCGGAGATTAAGGTAAGGTGGAAGAGGAGAACTTTAAGCATTGTTTTGGTGCTTTAGAGATTATGACAAAGAGAGTGTTTAGTGTCTTCTTTTGAAGAGAGAAATGATTTATTGTGCTGTGTTTTATATTATATGTGTGCGCTCTTACAATTTTTGTTAGTTGTTTTTTATCTGACTGAATTGCATCATCAGTGTGTTTGTTTTTCTCTTCACTGGTTGATTCACTGCTCTTTTTCTATTAAAATTTTCTTCACACATTCTGTTTCTTATTGAATTTAAACTTCTTTTTCCTTATGAACTTTCTTCTTTCGGTGTTTTTAAGTGTAAAAAAATGTTCTTACTCTAAAGTCATCTGTCGTGTGTTACAAGGGTCACATTTCTTCTTTTTTTTTTTTTCTCCAAATGATCAAATTGATTGCCTCAAAAAAAAAAGTTGATTCAGGATTTTGACAAAATTCCAGAGGATGTCACAACCAATTAAACTTTTCAGACAGCTATTAATTAGAGCTAAGGTTTTGCTAAAAGCAAAAAAGCATTTGTTTATGGCAATGTCCATAGCCCTCAGTTTCTCTGTTGTCAGTTTCCTCATCCCAAGGCATTCAAACATGCCAATCTATTTTTTAACAATAATATGGGTATTCCTTGCTTCTGCATAATTTATGCAGAAATCAGTTGGATTTGATAAAATTGTTGAAGTGATTTAAAGTTATGCCATTACTCATTTTGTACAGGTTAGAGTTAATCTATACGCAGTAACAAAGTGTTTTGATAATTGAACTTGCTATGTCATAGTCAAGTTAGCTGCATATTTTGTTAAAAACAAAAAAAAGACATTAAGTTAGTAAATTTTTGTTTCAATCTCAAAAAAGAGTACAGATTGTATAGGATCACCGCCTGTACTGCATTGTCAAAATTTATCCATGTATTCAATTGAGCTAAATTATATCTGTGAAGGTTGAATAACTTGACCACTTGACCTTATAAGATCTTGTTTACATTGCAGAAATGAAAATACTATTGCATATTTCATCTTTTTATGAGAAAGTAAATTAGTTGGAAGTAATTTCTATGTCGAGAAACAAATAATTAAGTGTTGAGCCATTGTGAAAAAGTAAACCTTTTTATTAACATTGTTTTTTATTTGTTTATGAATCTTTTTTTTTTGTGTGGCGGACCAGAACAGGAAAGAAGCTTTGTTTGTTGAAACAATTTTGATTTATATTATAATAAGATGAAATAAAGGTTCTATGCCTTGATCACTCAAGTTGTTTCTTATGTCTGTTATCTCTAAAATGACAAATCAATTTAAGAATTATTTTTAAAAAGCTGACAGAGAGGCAAAAACTTATTTTATTACTTACAAATCTTGCATTTTGTCATGGATTAATTGAATTTACTTCATCCGTCGCCAATAAAGCAAATTTTCTTATAAAAAAAATATAAAGATAAACTCGTTTCACTTCAAAACTGAGTGCATTATTTTGTCATATAATAATTCAATTGAAGTTTCTTAAAAAGTAATAATTATAGATTTTCCATGTTAAGAAAGAGGCAGGTTGACAAAATATGAGTCTTTATATACATTTTTGTAACCATGAAAAGGCACAATATGAATTATGAGGGATCTTCCTCATAAAACTTTGAATTCTCAAACTTGTATTGTAGATCCACACAGAATTCCTTAGAAAGAGTTAACCCTTTCACTTTTATTTAGTTCAAAGTGAATAATTTGAAGCAATATCTCTTCTCACCCTACAAATCTTGGTCAACGCTGACAATCTTGTTACCACCTGAAGGCTGCTGTCATTGGTGCTACTCCAGTTTTTGCTTATTTAAAAAAGAGTGATCATGTACTTTTCTTATAAAATTGTCATTTTATTTGTTTTTTTGCCGTGTGTCCTACACAGAGAAGAGTTATGTCTGCGCCAGCTGTAAGTCACTTCACTCTCTCTGCAACCATATTGCACCCTCTCACATCTTGCACCCTAATTAGGTAGTCAGGATCAGAATTCACGCACTCTTAACTTCTTTCCTTTTCACAGTAATTCTTTTCATTTCTATTCATTTCAATTCGTGTTATAACATATCATTTTTTCTAGTTGCATTTTTTTTTGACTATACTGTACTTATGTTCGCAATGGCTTATATAAAAAAGTGCCAATTTATATATTGCTTTAAATATACTATATACTATCTATCTTTTACTACTGTGACATGCAGAGAAAAAAAATATCTATAAGCATCTGTATCACACATTATGTGTCCTTATTATAAAGAAATTTCTCTTGAGTAAATGATTTATAGCTTCATCCGGAACTCTCAAGTTAGGAAAAAAAATATTTCAATGGTTCATGGTAAAACATACAGAAACATTTTGTATTATCTTGTTTACTGTTCATCTAACAGCATCAATATTTTGGTGAGTTGCCAAGGCTGGAAGGTATCCGTGCAGATAATGTTTGTTAAATCATTGTCTGTTGTGTAATCTAGAGCTTTTATTACACTGATAAAAATAAACTATGCCAGTTGTATATTCAACTCTGTCAGATTTACTGTGATATGGAAAATTGATGTGCACCAATAATATCACAGGTAATTTATGTAGATGAACTCTGTAATATCAGGAACCTTTCAAATACCATTTTCATTCTTCAACTCTGCATATCTTTATCATATTTCAGTGTTGTCAAAACTTCGTTAATTTTGCTTGCATTGCCTTTTCAAAAAGCCAATCTACTCTTTTAAATAAATACCCTCATGTGTTTCCAAAAAATATTTCTTAATCTTCAATCTGCCCATTTTCCAAGGTGTGAGCTACACTGTTTTTTCACTCATTTATGAGGCATAATTGTATTCTAGCATTATAAATCTTCTTTCATTGCTTTGTTTTCTGGCGGTTTTTTATTTTTATTTCAGGAACATATGAAAAATAAGAATATCTGGCAGATTTTCGTTAATGTTTTTTATATCTTTTTTTTTTTTATAACCGATATGAATTTTCACGATTTTAATATTCTCTTTTGCTTGCATCGCAGATGTTACACTATCTGTTTTATTTTCTTTACACCTATGAAATATGAAATATAAGTTGCACATTTCCATGTTTGCTATATTCTTTTATTTCGGATTTTTAAAAATTCATTTATTTACAAGTTTCTTCAATCTCTTTATTTTTATGAAACTCTTTAGTGCATGGAAGACCAGATATACTTGGAAACAAATTATTTTTTGTTTTCATTTCTTGTTTGTTTTTTAATATGACTAATAAACATATAAAGATTTATTGTATCATAACATTTTAAAAGTGTATCAGGGCTGGTACATTCCACCAAACGTATGTATCTACGTATGTTCTTTTCTTAGCTTTTTTTTTATATTTTGTAGATTGTCTATTAGGTACGGATTTTTTTAGATAAAACTGATGTACAAAATATGGTGCCAGAGGGATTTATAACTCTATTTTTCATATCTTCACAAGGCTAAATATTCTTGGTCTAAAAATTTATTATTTGAATTTTAAATTATGTCCTTTCATAAAAATTACACTTACATTTTAGTTCAGACTTGCATGAAGATTTGATGAATTATAAATACATTTACAGCTGACTTGCTATGAAAGCAAAACAATGAACTCAATTTATAATAATAATTGATCATTTTTGTATTCTTTTTATCACAGATGTAGAACTCACAAGCTTCCTTATTAACTCTGTCGTCATTATTTACGTTCTATGAATAATTTTATTTCCTCAGGGATCTCGCAACCACGGCATGATCTACGAAACAAGGGCATCTCTCCTGCGCACATACCAGAATCCAGTGGACCCAGCACCTCTGTGGCAACTTCCTCGTTTTACCAAGTCGGTCAGTATCATGTCATATTAACTCCTATGTATTGGGAAAAAAGCATTTAGAAATTGAAATTTGTCTCATTCATGTGTATGTATATATATATATATATATATATATATATATATATATATATTTCTGTTTTGTTATTTGTCTTTGAATGAATATGCACAAATTGATTATTTTGAGTTTTAATCCTTGGTAATGGCCACAGGCTTTACTGTCTATGTGACAACTCAGAAACCTCAGGATGGTTACAGAGCAGAGGCTAGACAAAGGGTGGACCAGCCAGGCAGATAGACATGCTAAATAAGCTAGTAGAAAGAAGCCATAGAATGTCCCTTTGAGAAATAAATTCCTGATTTTAAGGCATGATTTGAACACGCCTTCATTTTATCTTGGATTTTCTCTTCTATAGATCACACCAGCTTTAGGGAATTGTAAATTTATTGATTCAATAAGTTTTAAACACTGAGTGAACAACGCACTCTGGGTCAGCAAAGTCAGTTACTCTAAACAATGAAACTGTCCAACGTTGCTCTTTCTACCTCACAAATACATCAAGTCTGTTTTTGATTAAAGGCTAAAGAAGCAAATCTACACAAAGAAGCGTGCTGAATTACAGTGTTGTGACTTTACAACTCTGAGAAAATCTTCTGTATTTTTAAGGTACTTTTGTTTCAACTCTCTTCTCTTACATGCATTTCCAGGCCAAGCCTCATCTACAAACCTTCAGGAAAGATTCAGCCAAGGCAGCTGCATTCAGAAACCTTGAAACAGACAAGATTGGAAGACAAGGAGATTTTGGGACAGGGATTTATGAGAAAGCACAGAGTTAAAGTCTCCCAACGTTCGTTATAGATATGTTTACAGAATTCAACTGCTTTCGTTGTCATAAAACACACATCTTTATCCCACTCATTACATTCAAGCTGTTTGAAGAATCTGAAGAAGAAATTGTTCGCTGAATGAAAGGTATGAGATTTGCAGCTACTACAACAGAAAAAGAGAGGGAGAAATCTTTCTATTTTTACAAGAGGCCTTGTCTCAGTTTATCCAGCATTAAGAATTACTGTAAAATTTAAACATTCCTGCCTTTTATCTAATTGTTTATGAATTTCTGTGGTTCACATCTTTTTCTTGCAATTATATCTTGCACCCCTTTCATATGAGTTGGTTGCAGCAGATTTCATGTCTGAAGGTGTTGGTAGAAATCTATAAAGAGAGATAGTGATTTATTTCAGCTTCTGAAGAGTGAAAGTTTCAGGAGATTACATTTCTGTGAAGAAATATAAGATTTTTACTGTGATCTGAGGTTGTAAGTTACAGAGGGAAATTAATGTACCATAAAATGCTATTCTTCTCAATTTCAGTTGTAGGTGCCTGGATAATGGCACCGGGTGCGGGACAATTTTATTTTTAGAGACCCGTTCTTTTAGATTTTTTGAATTAATTGAATGATTTTTTTTAATAAGAAAAAAATTGAGGAACATAACCCCCCTTCCCCACTTTTTCCCCCCATTGCTTTTGCCAAGTTATTGAGAGTCGATTTATGACCCACAATATTAACTTTTAACAGAGTCCATGTCATGGAATAAGGATTCAGTTCAAGTTATATTGACAATTTCGGATCAGGACTATTAAAAAATTTTAGACACTCGGAGATAAATGTTTGACCTCACTTATAAGTTTGAAGTCTTTATAGCTTTTTAAAACCAAGGAGATAATTCTTTTTTTTTCTTTTTTCGTCCACATTATTTAATTCCTTGTTGAGCATAGCATTACATTAAGTATTGACTTGAAGCCTTATAACAATTATCCGCCTCTTGCCTGCCTTGTTCAAATCTCAATGTCTTAAAATGTATCTGAAAGTAATTATTTGGATGTCTCAAAATATATTTTACAACAAGAACTAATTTGCCCATTACTGCAGCTTCAATTTCTTTTCTGTTGTGTTTATGACTGTAACATTTTTTACATTACAACTTCCCAGATTAAGGATGCATAACAGATTTCTTGTTAATCTTCCAATTCTTTCACTTTATGCATAAGATTCAAATCAGTATTACTGTATCTTCTGCTGTTGTTAAGGTTTACTTTCTTGTTATTCTTTAAAAGCTTTTAACATTTTTTTTCATTGTATATTTATTGGTGAAGAAATGAAAATATTCCTGTTCTAGCAAAATAGAAAGATAATAAGGGAAATAAGATTTTTTCAAACTTCATGACAGAGATTCAAACATATTATAGCTCTCACCTGACCATCAACAGTCACGTTTGCAAAGCCTAATGAAGAGTGGGTTGGACACAAACTAATTTTTACAGACAAAAATGGCACTGTAGTTTAAATTTAGAAATTTATCTTTTATGAAGAAACTTTAATCTTGTATAGCGATATGATATTGTAGAAATCGTTAAAGGTGCGTTGTATTTAGCCATAATAATTGGAGCTGCTGAAATTCTACGTTATACACACTGTGAATACAAGCACTTTACTAACACACCTTTAATTAGAATCGTGCATTTCTAGTCTGCATTCAGCATTCTGTGATAGCTAGGATACAATTTGATGTATTTTACACTTGCTGTGAATGAGTAGATCTGAAAGCTTATTTTTATGTTGTTGTTTTTTTTCGTCTGCATGCTTTGAAGTGTCATGATTAATGTAAAATGTCACATGTTGTCTTGTTTATTTTATTTTGTCTTGAGAAAATTAATGTACAAAATGTTGGTAATTAAAGAACTGTAACAAAAAAAAAAAGAAAAAGAAAAGTTAAGATCTGTTATCAAAAGATTTATTTTATCGCGATTTTGAAACTATTTTTATGCCAATGATAATTATTACATAAGAGAATGTAAAAAACTGAAAGATACACATAACTTTAATGTCACATTTCTGTTGATGCCCCAGTTCTTAGATGTACAGCTTAGCTTTAGAATTCTAGTTTTCAAATCCTAAACTCTTATGGAGGGAAAAACATTTTTATGTATTTTTTTATGAAATTTCAATAATAAATAACAACAATTGCCACAAATTCTCAACATTTTCTCTCTCTCAGTTCTTCATGTACTGTATACAAGGCTTTTTTTAGACTTCAACTAAAAATCTTATTCTTGAATACTTGTGGCTTACTATCTTTTTTACTTTTTTGCTTGGTCTTGTTCATATTTGTAATATATTTTTTCTTGTAAAATCTACTTATATTAGAAGAACAGTGAAATTATAATAGAACACAATGATAATTTTCAGGGTAATTTCAATAATAAATAAGTAATTTGTATGTACATAATTTTGTATCAATTATATAAAGGGCTCCACTACAAAACAGATGTAAATATTTATTTAGATTTACACATATTTTGATGCAGACCTGCCGATATCTTCTCAAAGGTATTCAGATTTATTTATATGTTTAATGAATAAACGATATGCCAATATGCACATATACATGTACATGTATTTCATTATAATCTAAGATTAAATGAAAAGCAGGAAATATTTTGCATGTTGTTATATGCAAATAGTTATATTATAAATCTTTTTTTAGTAAAGTATTTGAAATCTCATTGAGGGCTGTTTTTTTTTTATACTAGTTACTTTTTGTGTGTATTGTTTTGGGAGTTTTCCTTTTTGCTATTTTTTTTTTCCTCAAAAGAAATCTCTTTCGTCTTACTCATCAATAGGGATTATATCTGTTGATGTTGCTGGAAATAGTTTTTAATCTTTTTTTTTTTTTGTTTCTTGGTTTTATTTTATAGTTTGGAAAGTGTAATTAGTAGATGCATGTGTGCTACATACTTGCATAATCTTATTTACTTTTCTAGGAGACTGACAGGAGATATTCTACCCTTTAGCTCAGTGAATAGCTTTTAGGTTGATATAATTAGCACTTCGTATATTGATATATTTTTATTTTAAAATCACTTTGGCAATATTGTGTCACTAAGAACAGGAAATTACTTGCTTTTACACCTGGAAAATTCCAATCACTTTTCCATCTTTAAAGTTAATATTTTTTTAATTAGGCTTACTGCTTTTGCCTAAAAAATATCTTTAAGTGTTTTTTTTCCTTTGTTTTTTTTTTTTAACTTCAATTTTTACTCCAACACAAAAGTCTCCAATTGAATATTGATCATGGCATTTCTGAGACTCAGTGGACTTCTCTTTGTTTATGAGATGTTAGTGTGAACGTGTGAGAGAAAGCAAATTTCAGGTATATTTGGTCTTCACATCCTTTGCATTGTTTCAGAGTTTTGAATAAAATAAACAAGAAAAAATAATTCACTGTCATGGATGGCTTAAATTTTTTTTTCTTATTAGCATGTCACCATTAGCCTCTCAAAAAAATTAAAGCCTTGTTTTGTGAATTCTGCTTCAAATTGGCTGTTTACCTTTATAAATAAGACCCATTTAAAATAACTTGAATAAAGATACTTCCAGTATTGAAATTTCGTTATTTTCGTCAACTTAAGCTTTATCAACACAAATGGGGGAAGCGACGAGATTTTGAGATGCTAATATCAGTGTGCTGTTTTGTTTTTTTTTTTTTTTTTTTTTTATGGTCTTGTTTGTGTTGTGCGCAAATATTACTGGTGACGATTTAATTTATGTACAGGTTAAGTATCCACTGAACCAACTTGGCGTAAGATGCCATAACTGGGCATCCAAGATGAGTAATCTAGCAGTAAGGGTCGACCACTTCCAGATTCTCATTTCCCCAAACATTTTAATATAAGCCCTCAAAATCTGATCCTTTTTAAATGGGAAAAAACAATATATCAAACTATTCTGGGCAATATTTGAAAGGATCAACATTGATAAGTTCAACTTTTTAAGGTTATCTCTATTTTGTGACAAGATCCAGAATCAACATTTAGATCTAACTCATTACTAGGCACGGCTCTTCAGCATCATTATGGTGAAGCGTCTAGTTACAAGTAGGTGTACAGAGAATGAGCAAAAAAAAAAAAAATTGGATGAGGTTTGTTCTGTCAGAAGCTGTTCCTGCAGATAATTGGGGCCATAATTTTACCATCTGTCCCAGTTAATCGCAGTTTTGCCATTTTCAAGAAAATAATACAAATAAGATGACATTTTAACTCAAACTATGTTTTTCTTACCCTTTTCTATTTATTCGGGAAAAACCGGCCAAGAACAGGAAAAAAAAAAAAACGTATGTTTGAGAGGAGCAATGCCATCAGAGTATTATTGTAGTACTCTGTTCCAATAAGAGATTTTGGTTGCCACTTGCTAACGCTTCCCTATGAATACTATTTATAGTTTTATCTTATTCCTGACCAACGGCTGTATTATTAATCGAAAAATTAGCTTCCGACGATCTTAAGCCAATGTTTTTTGCATGGGCTACGATGCATCGTAAAGTTCTTCATATTTATTAATACCGGCCTAACCCAGACTTTAGAGTAGTTGTAGTTCTGATATGTAGTATCTATGAAGAAACAAGAAGAGGAAACATCAAATGTGTGGTCCAGTGTAATCTACAAAAGTGCCTCTGACTTGTTCGGACATATTTCCTGTTTAAACCGAGTAAAATGCATCACTAAACCATTGACGAAATTAAGACGAACTCTTCTTAAGCTTATTATTTTAACATTTTAAAATGTTCTTATAACGTTTAAGTATAAATTAAACTCAAGATAAAGGGTTTGTGGTTATTGAAATGAAGATTATGCTTTAAAAAAATCTTGTAAAATTTGCAAAAATTATAATTTAAGTACATAATTATATTGATCGAGCTATATAGAAACATTTTGATGTTTCAATTTGTGAATTTCCACGAAACAAGGATTGTATCATTAAAAAAGTAGAAACGAATTTTTTTTCTTTTCTTCTTTTCTTTTGAATAAGATTATTTTCTAACAGATGAGATTGAAGAAATGGTGACACACATATTGTTGAATTGAGATCCAGAGAAAAAAAAAAAACATACCACAGAATTGTCACTCATAGTCAACAAAGACGTTTCTAATAATAGCACATAGTATATGTTGTAGTAATATTTACATGTATTTGATATGAAAAGATATACAGACAAAACATTTTTTTTTTCGTCTCATAATGACCCAAAAGATTTACCTAGCAAGCGTAAGTCTCACCATCTACATTGCAGAGATAGGTCAAGCAAAAGCCTGTGATGTAGGCATTCATATAAAAAAATTGACAAAAATACGCTTCCGTTTGATTTTACTTGCTAGGAGAATGCAGTTATTTTTTAACGTATAGGCCTAGTTTGTAAAGATTACAGGGTAATTGCTGCTGTTGGGCCTTGTCCCTGACCTCTGAACTTCCTCCAATGTTATTTTTGTGTCGTTTTTTTTTTTTTTGCAGATCAACTGTTATGAATAAGAAGAGCTGTACACAGTACAAGTACTCAAAGTTAGATCTAAATCTAGATTCTGGCTCTTCTCGCTGAATAGAAAGAATCTTAAAATTGAATTGATCACTGATTGTCTTTAAAACTTCCCAGGATGTGAGCGTAATGTTTTTGTTTTGTTTTTTTCCTTTGAAAAAGAATCACATTTTGAGGTCTTTTATTGAGGTTCATTGTGAAATGCGAATGCACAAATCTTACTAGGCCCAACTTTTAAGACACAATATCAAGTTATTTTTACCATGTATGCTTTGTTACGGTATTTAAAGTCATGTCGGTTTAGTGAATAATGAAGCTTGCTGGCGAAGAAAAAATCATAACAACAAATACATTTTTTGGGACGTGGTAAAAATACAATAACAATGAACAACGGATCTGAATGTTTCGTATTTTTGTCTTTTTGAGCACAATCATTTTTCAAATAATAAGATAAAGATAGATTGAAAAAAAAGGAAAGATATACAATACTTTCCTTATTATTTTTTTTTTAATGCAATACTTTTCCTTATATATTCGTTTAAGGTAATGAGTTTTGATTTTATTTTTAAATTCAATTGAATATTATTTGATCGAAATCACGACTTAGAGTAAAAACAAACGTTAAATATCAAAGAAGAGCCATTGATATCCACATCCGGTATGATTCCAGCGTTGATGTCTGATATACTGTGGACGATATCCATGGGCAGAACTCGGTTAGAGACTTTCATTCCCAGCACCTCCTGACAGCGACCTCCCCGTCTGTAAAGCATGAATTCACTGTGAGTCGGCAAAGTTATGGGAGCGTCCAGCGATCCAGAATTTTTGCAGCAAAATTCCAGAGCATTTGGAGTAAATAAGAGTCCAGATGCGAAGTAAGATTTGGAATCTGTGTTGGACAACAGCACACTGCCATAGTAAAGTCCGGTCGGACAGTTGAACCCGTGCAGTTTGTTGACGCAGTAAGACCCGTCAGGCCAGAGGCGTGTGTTGAATGCGCCAGAAGCTTCGCAAAAGCGGAAGATCTTGCTGTGGGTAGAGTTCAAGGGCACTCTGAGATACGCACGTCCTTTGCCGGTAAAGGTTAGATCCCAAGGACAACCTCCAGGAGGTTTGAGGAGAGAAAATTGTCCAAGTGGCCAATAGGTAAGTCTGGCGAAATTCTTCAAGAAGGTTCGAAACGTAAACGTGTCAAGATCTGCATCATGTGGTTCAAAATGGTCATCCTTTGTGAGATTGTGAGGATGGACTATGTTTCCGTGGAGGTCTCCGACTTCTTTCTCAAGTGAACGCAGTTCTTTGACGACAGAATCAACAGTTTGTTCTAGGGATCCTATTTCTCCACCCAAAAATGTGACATCTCTTTTAATGTCAGACATTTTTTTAACTAAAGATGTCGCTAACTTGTTTGCTGAACTCATATCTCCATCCAGATGTTTCACCACGTCCACAAAGTCACTCGCCGTAATATTCTTTTCCAGTACCGCAACCTCTGACGTGAGCTCTAGTGATAAAAAATACCCGTTTTTCTTGAACCCCCAAACTTCGCACATGTACGTGCCAAACGTATCGACCGAAGCGACGTCCCACGTGATCTCCAAAAACGTATCTTGGACGTCTTTACCCAGTCGCGCAGAAGCAGTGACGTTCAGATTCTTTCTTGGCTCGTCTTCTTTTTCTCCGAGCTCCGCCACCACAGTCCAACCATTCTGTGATACTTTCTTCAACATTCGGATTCTCGTGACTTCCTGAAGCATGGATGCGCTGTTCTTGTCGTGCGCACATCGAAGGGTGACGTTACGAGTTACATGTCTGACGACGTGGGCAGGCGTGCACGTTAGGTGAAAGGCCTCTGATGTCTTGCCAGCCGGATATCCGAAGCAGCCATTGGCCGTCGAGAGAAGGACTAAGAGTGTTAAGCTATGAAAGGAAGCCATAATCTGGGGACATGACATTACGGCAAGCTTGAAACACGAAGATACTATATAATCTCTAGCATTTAAAAAAAAAATGAAAGGAAGCAAATAAGTCCACGTTGTTAATGTTATACAAATATTGAAAAATCAGTCCGTCCTAGATCTAGGTTTGTGATTGATTTTTATGCTAATTGTTTTTGTTGTTTTTTTTCTTTGTTTTTTTTTTTAATAAAAATCACTTGCATCTTTAGATCGTGAGATCTAGCTCAGTGTGCCCCAGCTCCTATTGTTAATTGACTACCTTCGTTGTCTCAAAAGTGATTATTAGGCCCACAAGTAACCGTAACGACACAATAAGAATTTAGTATTAATTGAAGAGAATCCTTCTATTTCAAGGCTCGAGTCACTGATGACTTGCTAAGGGGATGTCTTAAACATGAAAGTGTCTCAAAGAATACTTTACATCAATTATTAAAATGAGAGAGAGACAGATAGAAACAGACAACAGACAGACAGAGAGAGAGACAGACAGACAGACAGACAGACAGACAGACAGAGGTAGTAACCAACACTGAAAGAAGTGAAAAAAGTATAAGGTGTTTTTTAGAATTTAAGTTAAAATATATGTGTTGAATTTCACATGCTGTAAATATATTTGTCTAAGTAAATCTGTTACAAATTTATAGAAAGAAAATAGGATTGAAAAACGTATCATTCAAGTAGTAGGCTTCTTTTCAAGATGTATTTAATTTTGTTACAATTTTGCAGAGTGACCTAGAAAACTTTCGCAAGAATAAGACATCTTTTCATATTGATGTTTGTTAATAAGAACAGTTAGCTAATTTGGATATAATCCAAATATATATATATATATATATATATATATATATATATATATATATATATATATATATATATATTTCCTTTATAAGCATTCACAATCAATTCGGTTTAAATAATGCTTAGCTATATCCCGCAAGGTAGTGCACCTTTAGGAACTTTTGTGGAAACACATTGTCTTTGAAAATCCTAAGGATGTTAAGATATAACTGGGAGGAAAGTTTAGAATTAGCTTTTTTTTTTTCATAATTTATTATTTCCAATACCGTATTGTTTTAAGGTGTAACGTTATGGGGCGATAAAGGAAATCGACTAATCTCTGTTTTTAGATCATTTTAAAAGCTTATTAGAAAGCTGTGAATTTTGCATTAAGTGCATAAACGTGCATTGCCTTGCGGAAATTCTTAGCCGCGTAGATATTTAAACCTACATGATAATGAACATTTAAAACAAACCTGTAAATAGATTTGGATTTTACATAATTAGTAAGTTAGAACTATTCCTATTGTATAAAATGAAATTATAGGAAATTAGTTCTGTGTTATCCAAATCTATTTTAAGATCCTTTAAACTCTTATTAGAAGAATCTGGATTACTGTAAAAATTGCTTAAAGTTGCATACACTGCCTTTCCGGAATCACAGCTTTGCATCGTCTTTAAACTTACGTGGTATAATCACAATGAATGTTCAAACGATCTATAAATAGAGTTAGATTTTACAAGATTATTCAACAATTCTTATATTCATAACATTATGCCATTTCTCTAAGTTGAGAGCTTTGAAAAAATCATCGCACATTAATCATTTAGGAATTATCTTACCATTTTAGACTTAAAAGTTCTTCCGGTTGTACTAGATGTACGATAGAGAGCAGGGTTTGGCTCTCAAAGTCTCGTGAGCTCCAATATAATTGTGTTCTAGATTCAAAGTACTGCGCATTTATGTTACTGCGTGCTTCTGCTATTGGCTATTCAAAAGGAAAATTTTATCTACCATGAAATCAGAAATGATAAGTAGATTTTAAAAAAACTTTTTTCAACGAAAACGCGATAAGAAAAAAAAAGCTTGATCAGATAAAATAATATGTTATCGTTTGTTGTTTTTCATCTGAATCTTTATTAATTAATCCACAAACATTTTTTTTAATACTATTTTGTTTTGGAATTTCATACGCATATGGCGATTGATCATGATAAATTATTTTTATGATATTATATAAGTAGCATGTTATCATAGCAGAAGACTTAAAGGGAATCAAATGTTCCAAAAACCCATATACACACATGTACAAAAATAACCTTTTGTCCTCTAGTGATATCCACCGATATCAGAAAGCCAAACATAGTCCAAGGGTGGTGTACACTCGAACTTTATAGTGAATGAGGGCAGTCATTCTAAATGTCCTAACTGGTATGAATACTCCAATATTAGCAAAGTGAAGCGACGGGCTCTAGGACTACCTATGGCTCCATAGATCGGAAGTGCCGAAGGAGAGGTTCTGAGCTGTACTTTTAGATCTAACTTCAACAAAGAAAGGGAAATTAGCTTCAGTCCTTTCATTTCTTGGTCGAACTTGTTTGGGGCCTTAGATAACTCAGTAGGTAAGGTAGAGCGCTAGACTTACATGCAGAAGGCCTGGAGTTCAGTCCTGTATTGGGACATATGGTGACGGAAGCGCATCCTATTAAATCACCAACCCCAGCTTCTTAGAAAGCCAACGTCTTCGAATAATACTTTTCGGCAAATTTAGGGAACACAAAACTAAGCAAGGAATCTTGTTTAACCGGCTAATAATTCATATTATTAACCTAGTCTCCAGAATACACCCTCCTCTAGTTGAAAAGAAAAATCTATACCGGAGTAACGAGGGGGAAAAACAAGAATAGAAACGACATAGAAACAACATTCACAAGGTAAAGAATAATGTATTTTTACAGGATTTTGGCAGCTGATTAAAATAAATGAATAATAATTGAAATAAAAAAAAAAAGCAACATAACAAAACATAACACAAAAAGCACAGGTTTGCTAATACTGATTTGAACCAAACTTCGAGGTTGCGATGACTAAGTGCGACCAGTCACGCCTTAGCTGTCAATTTTGTCACTTCGCAGCACGAGGAACCCTGTAGCAACGCTATCTTTGAAGCTCATTAATTAAATGTTCGATCATCTATCTCGATCCTGATAACCACGAGGAACCCTGTAGCAACGCTATCTTTGAAGCTCATTAATTAAATGTTCGATCATCTATCTCGATCCTGATAACCACGAGGAACCCTGTAGCAACGCTATCTTTGAAGCTCATTAATTAAATGTTCGATCATCTATCTCGATCCTGATAACCACGAGGAACCCTGTAGCAACGCTATCTTTGAAGCTCATTAATTAAATGTTCGATCATCTATCTCGATCCTGATAACCTCGTGTCGTTGTGGTTCTGTTATCTTTTATTTCGATTTTGCTTGTTTGTTAGTTTTTTTGGAAATAATCTATAGTCTATATGACAGAAAAAAAAATACTAACAAAAGGTGTTACGTAATATGTTATAACTTTTCGCACAACCTGTTGTGTTGATTTCTATATTTTTCAAATAAGTATTGAGTCATTTAAAATCATAGGAAAAAAAATTGTTTCAGCTCTAAAACGCTCTCGACATCAAGGCCTAGGACTAGCGGCTTGGCATGCAATAAGATCTACGATGAGGTTAGCGATGACAAACTGAGGGATTTGGGGATATATTTCACTCCAATCAAAATTTACTAGAACTTGGGGCTGCTACAATATGCTTCATGGAGGACCCTTAAGACATTAAGAGCAAAATCCGAATAGGAAAATGTTGCACGCTTTTTAAGCTGCGATCAAATCCCCTTCAATATTCTGACAGTTGTGGCGGGTCAAAATTGGCAACGCCAAGTCCTTCAACTCGATCGCCGTAATGTGTAAAATTAAAAACGCGAATGATCGACTCACTGTATTTCACCAACAAAGTTACACCGAGCTTATTAAGTGGAACAATCTAGTGTGACTGTGACTAGCTCGAGAGCGTTTTGTTTACATTTGAGACAATGGGCTTAGAGAGTTAATGATATATAGGTTTATAGAGAGTCTAGTCAAAATGTCATCATAACATGTCACAAGGCATTTACT
>JAWDGP010000965.1:0-62500 GCA_033675545.1 Elysia crispata | reverse complement strand
GAACGTCGGTGAAGACAAAGTTCTTTCGTTTGATGGATCATGATTGCATCCTGCTCTTCAGGGTGACTGGAAAGTCCTAACCAGCGATAGCATCAAAGTTTGAGAGGCACACAAGCAAAGATCTCTTACACAAGGGTTTCAATATTACTATAACTATTAGTTTCACACCCTGCGAACTTTTAGTTTAGATGCATATTTTGTAAATAACCCTAGGAGTTTTAAAGGCTAAAATTGTTTCAATTTAAAAAAGAATTCAGTAAATAAAAAAGGTCAAACCCATCGCGCATACTTCTCCATTTGGAAATATATTTTACACGATGCAGAAATAATTATGCCTTGAAAAGAGTATGTCGTACACGAAAATCACATGCATCATGTTAAGTTGAGTTGTTACTTGAATTATACATAATTTGCATGGTTTTATACAACAAATACCTTCCAATTACCAAGAAATTTCAATAATTGAAGGATTATTAATTTGCTGCGGACGAAGAAACACCTCTTACAATTTTATTCAAAAAATGACTGAGAGATAATTAAAATAAAGAGCAAGAACTAACTGGCTCAGTGGATAGATGGAAACTTATAAGGTTATTGACTTCAGCCACTTTCGTTTTATTACTCAAATTGCTCAAGTTAAGAAATGAAGACATGAAAAAAAAATATTAATTTAAGAGTAGAAATTCCCAGCTTTATTTCTATATCAAGAGAGACATATGTGAAAAGAGTATTTTGTATGACAATTGTTTAAATGCAAACCTTGTGTTCTTCAGAACTATCACTAGTATTGACAGTTGGTCTTCATTAAACAAAGTTTTTTTTTAGCTTCTTTTCCTATTTCATTCTTTTTTTTTTCTCTTTTTTTCCCAGTACTGCAAGTTCTTCTCGTGCCCGTAAGAACACCAAAGTTTATTAATCCATGCCGACAACGTGCAACTTTGATGAAAAACCAAGAAATCTGTTTTCGACATGAGGAACCAGAAAATAAACATTAAAAATTAAAAGTGTTTTCTTGAATTTTTATTCTATTTCATAACATGTATTGCACGTCCAGCTTATTACATGACTTTGAGAGATTGTTAGGAGCATAAGTGATGCTGTTTACGATAGACCAAAAATTATCATCACGTAAATCTGGGTATGAAACAGAGGGAAAAGGCAAACAGTAACCCATTACCGGGCAACAGGAAATCAAAATTGTTTTAAAGGTTCAAATTCCTTTCCAGATTTTCAATTTTTTTTTTTTTTTTAAATCCTGCTTTCATTCATTCAACAACGATTTCATTTGCCCTTGCTTTCCAAATTTAATCCTCATAGTTTTACAGAAATAGACACGTAACTTTAGGTTTTTGTTCGGGCATTTGTGTTAGTTCTAACTCAAGTAAATACAGTGAACATCTCATAATTCGAATTGCATGGGAATGGATTAAAACTTCGAATTAAGAGTATTTGAATTACGAAAATGGGAATAACAGAATCTATGACTCATTGAGTGAGTGTGTACTGTGCCTGCAACCTGCAACCCTACCCTAACCTTGCCCCACGTGGCTATCAGTATCATCACGTCATATATACTGGCTCTTGGTTGTTAGCGCATCGGCTCCCTGCTCACTTTCTCAGCCTACTAGAAGATCAGCCTATCTTGGGCAGTGATTAGCATTGTTTGCTGCTACAGAGATTTATGTAGTGCTTTTGCAATGTCTTGTGGGGCAGTATCGACTTCAATTAAGAGAATCGAATCAGAAAGACTTCGAAATAAGAGTCCGATTCAAACAAAGCCAAAGAGAAAAAAAAATAACCTATCATCTTGCGAAATTCGGTTTATGAGAAATTCGAAGAATCAGACTTCGGCTTTTTGTAATTAAATATAAATTACAATGAAATTTCAGTTACGTCTTTACACGTGTCTTTAATATAAAAAGTCCATAGCTTGGGGAAAATCCACATCATAAAGAAGAGAGCATTTTACATGAGTTGCATATTGAAAACAAAAGTTTCACTTGCTAAAATTTACTTCACAAAGCTATCCTAAAATCACTCCTTTTTACACGTCTGCACACATCAAATCTTATCACAATCAAAGAAAAAAAGCTTATTATTGCACAACACCGAGTTACAGTGTAAAGACCATGGGTGAAAAAAGTACAATTTTTTTTTTCAAATGCATAATTGTTGCATTTATTATCTCCATTCATGCTTTTTTACCCCCTCGCCCCCACTACCTCACCTAATACTTGAAATCCATTCTTAAATAGTTAATTCTTTTTCAAAATGAAACCTAAAAAAAAAGCCAAGTTAATTCTAAGATGAAATGAACACTGTAATTTACAAAACAATATTTATCACATAAAAAAAAATTTGCTCAATATTGCACATTTTCATAAACACACAATAAAAATGATATCCCAAATGGCGTGAAATATTTCAGGACCAGGATTAAAATCTGAAGGATAATGTGAGAAATTTTTATTCCTTCACTCTCCCTGCCTCAACTTCTATATAAAAATTTACCATCCTTAGTCCTCTATCTATGTACTCAATCCTCTCTTCTTTAGCTCTATCCTCTATCTATGTACTCAATCCTCTCTTCTTTAGCTCTATCCTCTATCTATGTACTCAATCCTCTCTTCTTTAGCTCTATCCTCTATCTATGTACTCAATCCTCCCTTCTTTAGCTCTATCCTCTATCTATGTACTCAATCCTCTCTTCTTTAGCTCTATCCTCTATCTATGTACTCAATCCTCTCTTCTTTAGCTCTATCCTCTATCTATGTACTCAATCCTCTCTTCTTTAGCTCTATCCTCTATCTATGTACTCAATCCTCTCTTCTTTAGCTCTATCCTCTATCTATGTACTCAATCCTCTCTTCTTTAGCTCTATCCTCTATCTATGTACTCAATCCTCTCTTCTTTAGCTCTATCCTCTATCTATGTACTCAATCCTCTCTTCTTTAGCTCTATCCTCTATCTATGTACTCAATCCTCTCTTCTTTAGCTCTATCCTCTATCTATGTACTCAATCCTCTCTTCTTTAGCTCTATCCTCTATCTATGTACTCAATCCTCCCTTCTTTAGCTCTATCCTCTATCTATGTACTCAATCCTCCCTTCTTTAGCTCTATCCTCTATCTATGTACTCAATCCTCCCTTCTTTAGCTCTATCCTCTATCTATGTACTCAATCCTCTCTTCTTTAGCTCTATCCTCTATCTATGTACTCAATCCTCTCTTCTTTAGCTCTATCCTCTATCTATGTACTCAATCCTCTCTTCTTTAGCTCTATCCTCTATCTATGTACTCAATCCTCTCTTCTTTAGCTCTATCCTCTATCCGTCTCCCTCCACTTATGTCAAACATTATCTATTCCCTAACTTTCATTCGTCATCCTCTTTTGTGGATTTCCCATCCTCATTTATCTATTTTTGCCTTTTCCCAGTACCTCTCTGCCATCTCTTTCTTCATTAACTATAATTCGAAGTATCTTTTCTATCTCAATGACCTCGAAATAAACTGGGCTTTACTAAAGTCCGTCCTCTATGTGGCTGTTTCCCTTTAAACTCTGTTCCAGAAAAAGCCATTATTTTAAAATAGCAACTGGCATTTGCACCTATAAGATGCCAAACAAGTTTATTACCTTCCACAGAATTGTAAACGTGTATTTATATTTTCTTTGGTAGGATCTGTGATGCAACTGAAATAAGCAAAGAAGGTACTATTTTTTTTAGTCACCACACCCCTTACAAAAGAAGCTTTCTAAAGATGTTTTATTCTTCATTCAAGATGGCCAGTAAAACCCATGCACGTCTAAAACAGAATGGATGAGCAACAAAGACATTATCCCTAAAAATCATTATCAGTTGCAAAGAAGATCTTCAGAAGGGGAAAAAAAACAAACAAAAAAACATGGACTTACTGGTGAATTGTTCTACCTGAGTCCATGCGACGTAGTCACCTTTAGCTGTGAAAGTAGCATTTCACATACTCCAAGCAATTTTATAGAATTCATAGAGCATTGTATATCTCTTCGGAGCCTTCAAGCTCCATCCCTCTTTCCTCCAATCTGGTTTAGTTGAAAAAAAAAAAACAAATAGATGTCATTGTTGCATTTTTATTATTTTTTTTTTTTTTAATTTAGCAAAGAGTAAAAATTATGTAAAGTTTCTTTCATCAGTATATTTTCCTTTTTTTTTTTTTTTTTTGGTGCCAGGAACTGTATCACTCCTTAACAGATTTGTTGTTAAGGTGAGCATAGTTAGGGACTATTTCATTTCTATTTCCTGTAATGACTGGAAGGGTGTATTAATAACACAAAATAACAAAAAGGGGGTGAAGGATTTCAGCCGCGAACCACTGTCTCATGGGCGAAAACTGGATAAAATGTTCCATGAGATTTTCATTCAACTTTCAGCGGCTGCGACTGTGAGGTTAGGGCGACCGTACTGATGTCTACAGGGACACTCTTCATGGTTCGAGGCCCACACTGTTAGTAAATGAGTTTTGGACCTCATTTCTTCAGTTCCGCACAGCCCTTTGGAGGTCAAGAAAAAGTTTGATATTCACAAAAACAACAAACAAAAAAAAAACATAAAAAAACAACCTGAGATTACTTCTTTGTGATTGTGCTATAATCAAACCAAAGAAACAAAGCTACAGTAATATGTGTGTATATATATATATATATATATATATATATATATATATATATATATATATATATATATATATTAATTATACATATACATCTGTATACAATTTGAACCTTGGTAAAATCTGAATCATCGTAATTGTATGTACCACGAGTTGCTTTGACTTGCTAAGTGAAGGAATGAGTCTTACAAGCCCAGTCCACAGCTAATGGTGATCTCTCGCAAGTCTTTTTTCATCAGGTTAAGTGTTCTAACAAATGTCAGTGTCTGTGTACATGTATTCCGTTCTTGAAACTAATAACACAAAGGTAAAAAAAGAAAAATACATGTCTCTGGATGTCAAAAAGTTAAACTGTTGTTTCTTTTATCAACAAGTAAGATGAGATAACAGAAAAACTGACTGTCCCTTGGTATCGAGTTCATCAATCAGGAGGTCTCGTCAAGAATACGCAACCTTATTTTGTTTTGTTTTGTTTTTCCATTTTTTAAGGCTTAGGCATGTTTACTTTGGTGTAAGTCCACATAACATTTCTTTGGGCTAAAAAATCTATAATTTGAATAAAATCTGCCCAAAATCTTTAGATTAAAAAAAATTAAGGGAAAAAGAGAGTTATGGGTATTGTAAACACCTGACATACCTAAATTGAACACTACTTTAGTAAATTTTGAGCTGAAATACCAGTTGATTTTTAGAATGAAACTAAGGCATATTCAATAATTTGAAATAATTCCTTCATTTATTAACATAGAAGAACATACATGTAACTCAGTAAAATGAAGAAACTGTTTTATCTAACTTTTAAAATTACATTTTCTTAAAATAATTCGTAACAGTTAGGCATTTATCGAATGAGCTTGGCAATATGCATACGTCTTCAATGTGAACATTCAGATCAACTGCAAATCAGTTTTTTTTTTTTTAATCTTTGAATATTATTAAATGAAGTAGAAAAGTATCATATGCCACTTTCTAAATCACCGACATAATCAGCAGTTGCACTGATTATCAGATCTAGGGATATTTTCGGATGAAAATGTCTAGGAACAACAATATTCCAAAATTCATGCAGCAGTAATTAAACTGAGTATGTATTTCAAACATTGTAGCCAACATAGTCATACTCTTCACTCAGTCTCATATTCTGTTATAATGTGTCACAAGCACTAGAAATAAGCGAACTAAGGAATTTATAATCATAATCATAAATTTATTCTTAGAGAGTGATAGTAAATTACAACATGACTTGTCTACTGACTAAAGTGATGAAGCAAATCACAGATTAGTTCATGAGGAAGAATTCAGAGCAATATGGCTGGTATCAAAATAAACAATACACATATATCGATTTATTGAATTCATAGCTGCCAACTTTTGAAAAGGCAAACACAGATTTTTAGTGCTCAAACCTAGTGGATGATGTAGTCCATGAAGTACAGTTATAAATATTGACTTTATCACAAACTTAATTAAACGTTTACAAGCTTACCTGTTACTTATAAGTTGTTGTAAACTTTTTATAATTTTTTTCTTATCATAACTTTAACAAAGACACCATGGCTGCAAGCTATGAGTGGTCCACCAAGCACGTATTTGAACTTCCCATTAGTGAGATACTGCCAAATACGTAATTTTTAGCACTGATACGGACAGATGTACTTGGGAAGCCCAAATCCAGACTAAATACGTATTATATGTACTGGTTGGAAGCTATGTGGATTACTTTTTATAAGATCATAAATCACCGAACTTCGTCCCTTGGCTCATATACAACTAGACATAATGTTAAGGGCAGTTATTCCAGATTACGAACTAGCTTTATTTAGCTGCCTTAGGACTGAAGGACAACAAACAATCACTCATAAACCATCCAAAGGACAAACTAAACAACTAAAGCAAGGCGTGGACCAAAAAATTGAAATCCTAACAGTGTCAAGGTCTTGGGGGCACTTGGGCGGTTTGGTTGCCCCAACCAGCTGAAGCAAAATAAAAAAAAAAATTGTATAACCCAGGGTAGGAGTCGAACCTACAGCAAGACCACGGGCACTGCAGGAAGAAACAAAGTTCTAGAAAAATGTTGAGAAAGTCCTTATCAAGGAACTTTTTTCAAAGACAACACAGCATCAAAGCTGAGGGAAGTATTGAAATTCAGAAAAAACACGAATTAACAATGATGTAAATGTTGAAAGGAAATAAAATAGGAAATTTTATTATCACTATACAGTGTATCAGCTATAACATAATATGGCCAAACCTAGAGCCTCTCCAATACAGGTGGCTGTATCTATAGAACACAGACAAAAGACAACTTTCATATAAAAGAAAGAGACGCACTGACTATAAAAACTCCCTTGAGTTTGACTTTGGTCCAAAAATGGAAACGAGGAGTCGATTTAAAAGGAATTTCATCCATCAAAAAACAATCATTGACTACCATTACTACAGAAAAAAAACCATTCAAACAAGTCCGCAATCAGCAAACCAAGCAAAAATAAGCTGCCCAGACAACCCCCGTAGAGTCCCAAAACGCCAGCAAAACACATCCATCTGTTCATCTAGGATTTATGCTGGGAGTCAGATGGCACGCATGAGGTATGTACCTACAGCTTAATTACAAACATAAATTAATGGTTAAGAAGAGCATATTGCACATCAAGGTCTTGGATTGATGCATGATAAATTTTTTTTACGAAAAATTCCGGACTTTTTCGCAAAGATCATCCTGAAATCAGACAAAATGCGGACTTCTTAAAAATCAGGGGGTGGAGAATTTCAGCCATGTAGGATCGATTTATTTCTTTGCTTCAAGAAATAAGAAAACAGTGTGCAGAAGTAGGGTGTAATACTAAAGAAAAACAAAACAAAAACAAAAAAGGGGTGAGGGATCCCAACTTGGGGCCATATTAACAAACGTAGAATAAACCTCTGACTATCTTAAGCCAATCCTTTATGCATGGACTATGATGCATCGTAAAGTTCTTGCGCTTCTATCAATACCGGCCTAGATCTTAACAGTTGCATGTCAGCCGCTTCACGGTAGAGAACAATGTTTACAAAACAAACTAACGTTTGCAACTAGTTCAGAATGGAGAGATCGTATTTAAAGGCCAACCACAACTATCACCCTATACAATCTACATTTTTGTGTTGGGATTTTATCTTGGTATTCACAAAGTGCCCTCTCAAATTAATTCTGTCCTGAGTGTGCTAAGGTTGCATTTTGGGCTCTTAAACCGGTACTAGCAGCAAATCATAGATTTGCGAAAAAAATAATAGACACAAAGGATTCAAACAAGATGTATTCAGCTGCATTAAAAAAGAAAAAGAGAAAGAAAATATGTACATTAGAAATTGATTATTCTCTCTATGCAACACTGAACACTAAAGATAGATTCCAACCGTATCAGATTGTCTCAGTTAATCTGTGTTTGATGTTCAGCTTAACAGCTTTTTTCTGTTGCTTTTCCAATCACCTACTTTGTGAGCTAATATGTTATGCTCTCTACTCAGATACCGGACATATAGGCGGGCAAAACGAACATTGACAAAGGAAACACTTATTTCAACACATACTTGAAGTATAATAAAACTAAACAAAAAAAAGGGTGTCTCCCACGAGACTCCGCCATATAGGCACTCTCGGTATCGCCTACTCATCCAACACCACTTTGACGAAGTACCCTAGAGGTTGTGGTTCTCACACACCTGTCCGACAAAGCTTCCCCTTACACATGAGTATAGTTAAACTAGATATGGGACCACCAGGATAACGCCCTCCCCCTCAGCTTACTCCTGAAATCTCCATATCTACTCAACTGAATATCCATCCTCTCCACATGGTTCCTCAATAACCTTTTACTTCATCCCCTCTTGCTTTTCCACTCTTTATATCAGAAGAAAATCATCTCATTTTCCTCTCTGCTATAACTCTTTTTTTTCTTCCACCTTCTCCCGAAAGCTCCTTTAAATCTCTATTGTCCATCATAATTCCCATTCCACTTTATGATTTCACCTCAACATTATGGTTTATATATAGGCTATAAACATTTCGATCTAGAAACTTGTCTTGAAACCGCTTTATACATCTGTCTATCCATTTATTTTTTTCCCAACCCTCTCCATTTCTCTTTCTAAAAGCAAAACGTACTATGTATGTCCCATCTCTTCATCTTTTACTCTCTGTCAACAATTCCATTTGTTGTAGAAATCAAAGGCCACTTTACAGACTCTACATTGATGGAATGATCCAGGTGAAAATAATCAGTCGAAATACCAGGTATCTGGTGCGATTTAGTTGCATCTATTGACAAAATTCTCAGCCACAATCTTAGGGTCATGACCCATTTTCAAAGTTTGTTTAGTCCACAGCTTCAAAGTATTTTCACAGACTCATACAGAATACTAGATGAGAACAATATCAGTTTCGTGTTGACCTTTTGCAGACCATCCTTATTCATTTATTAAATCAAGTTCCCACTTGATTTCAACAGTGATCAGTCTGTGACAAAAATTCTAAATACAGAAAATAAGTGCAATGTGACTATACATACGGTAAGGCTGTAGAGTTAAAGAAAACAATCAATGAAGAAAAATTGTAACCTAATCTCACCTTTTGGTTATCTCATTTATTCTAGAGTTGGAACTTTTGTGTTTTCCTTTCCATGGGTTGTTGAACACTATGACCTCCACCTCTTTTCAGGGGGTTTGATATCTCAGCAAGTGAGTTCATATTTACTTCCTGAAATCAATAAAAAGGGTTAAAAATAACAATCAGAACAGTATTCATGATAATTACTACCTTGGGTTTCCTTGTGCTGGACAAAGATGGTTTACCTCAAGATCTACATTTTTTTCAAACTCTTTGAATATATTACATTAAAATCTTATTTATATATTGTACAGCTCTCTATCTTTAAATGGCATGTATATAAATACCTTTCATTTCATGTATCCTAATTTTTCTTTACCTTCTTTTCCTTTGCTTCTATGTTAATAGGCTTAAGATAACACTACATTTTTTCATTCATTTTGTGAATTTAAGGCTTGAACCAAAGCTAAAGATATGCTACTTTGTTCTGGATTGAACAAATTTTTCTTGCTTAATATCAACTTCAACTAAGACGTAAGTTACTTGATATCCTCTCTCTTTCTCCCCCTATGTTTTATTTTCTCACATTACAACGCAGCGTTTTATCTAGATAATTTTCTATTTCTTTTGATGCTTTTTTAAGCTTTCATTGCACTCATTTTTTGACAATAGGTAAATAACACTATTTGATTTTCTGTGTCCGCTTGTGTGTCCCCCCCCCCTCCCCCCCTTAGAACAATTTCTTCAGCTTGCCAGTATTCCTTTTCCTTTTAGTTTTACTCAATTTTTTTTTTAACTCTTCTCATATTGTTCACTTTATGCTGTGTCTTTCCATTGCTCTTCATTAGGCTTATTTTTTTTAACTCTTCTCATATTGTTCACTTTATGCTGTGTCTTTCCATTGCTCTTCATTAGGCTTATTTTTAACTCTTCTCATATTGTTCACTTTATGCTGTGTCTTTCCATTGCTCTTTTTTAGGCTTATTTTTAACAATTTTAATTATTCTTGTTTTTATTTTTATGTCAATAGGAAAAATGTTAGGCTTGGAGTTAACCAAAATTTAAAAATTAAAAGTTGCACGATTTCTTGATGCTTTAAAAAATACATCCATTCAGATCCATGTTAATTAAATTAAGTGAGTAGGTCTACTCAATTGTTAAAACTAAGTCTCTGTATTTGAAAGATAATAAAATGTATTATAGATATAACTTTACTGCAAAACTGTCTACATTTTGAAAAGAGTAGGCTTATTGAAAAGTCCAAATCTCGCATAAAAATAACACACAGCTACCGATTTCTTTCCGTATTGTTGTACGAATTGTTCTACTGTTATTTCTACAATTATACAGCATTTGAACAAATAATATTGTCACATTGTGCTAGACCCAAATTATCACAATAATCTCCCTTATAAGTTTATATTTCCAGGCGTTTTATTTCAATTTATGACTCCATACCAAACTCTAGTTAATCTTGAATTTATGATAAATAAGATTTCATATTCGAGTAGAACTGATATCCAGCTCAGGAGTAGAGCTTAGATTCTTTATTGGGGATTGATTTGTTTCGGCGTTCATTATACCGCCGGAATAAAGAAATTAGAGTTATGCTGTGCTGTGTCAAAACATCTGAAACATAAAGCAAACTTTCGTTCATATTTTTCTGTCTCATTCTCTGCCCATCCAGATGTTTCCCCACGATGACGGTGATAAGCCCTACGGTACTTAGTACTTAAAGTTAGATCTGTATCTAGACGCTGGATCTGGTTGCAAAATAAAAATAAACTTTAAGAAAAAAACGTAAACTTATCTATGTTGATCGTTATGAAAAATTTTTCACGATATCGGCATGTTTTTGTTGAAGAAGAATTAGATTTTGAGGTCATTTGTTGAAATTTATTATGAAATGTGAATGTAGAATTGATAGGCCGTATTGCTTAATTACTTTCATCGTGGATTTCTCGTAACAGCATCTTACGCCATGTTGGTTCACTGAATATTTTTTCCGCATGCAGTGTCTCATATAATCTTTTTTCATTTGACTTTGCGCTCCTGCAAGAAATAGTATTAGTGTCAATGTATTTGAACGGTCTAGGCTCCTCAGTGTTGGGCGAGGCTATCACTCTGATCCAAGTGATAGCTAAACTCTTGATCAGATTTCGAATACTTTTTAAGAAAGGGCAACAACACTTTCTTAGTTTATCTAATCACATGCACTAATTTAATTGTCGGAGAGTTGTTTTATGTTCATAAATACCACCCAAAAATGCAACAGTGCAAGACTGTTTCATACAGATATTTCATTGTACTTTTTGTCTTACCATTTGTTTGTTTTGTTTGGTATAGCAAATTAAAGAAAAATTAGTATGTACAACATTTTCATTACTTGTACAATACAAGTTAAGATTTATTATTCTGTCACTTGCAAGTTTACCCAATGCAGGCACTGAATTACTCCTTCAAGCAAGTGACATCTTGAATTGACACATTCTCTCTTAACTATATTTCCATGAGTTCTCATAAAATGTGTTCAGCTTTCGATTAAAAACTGCATGAGGTGAAAAAGTGACTGAAATTTAACAATTTTAAGTGTAAGATATTCTGACTAGCATTATCATGTCTTTGGATCCGATATCACTTTATGAAAATTCCATAAATTATACAGTGTATTTGTCATTTTGCTCAGAACTAAGGTCCCAGGTCAATTTGTTTACAGCATATCAGAGCAGCAGGAATTAACCGCTCAGCCTTTCACTCAGTTTACAATTTAGATTTTACAAAAGCAAAAAGAAAAATGAGATTTCAATTCCTTAGTAACAATAATAATCATTGCAACATCTTTACATTAAAAGATTACAGTAGAGTGTGAAAAGAAAACAGAGTCTTTAGCAACACTTAATGAATAAAACACAACATGAGATCTTTTGGAAGCAAAATAATTTAAGCCATGGCAATATTGGTTAAATTTTAGGGTTGACAGTTTTACTAGAAGATTGATAAATAAACATAATCAATATAGCTAATCCCTGATCCACATCCCAAATGATCGATTTGCTAATTTGATTTTGATTAAAAGATTGGCCTTTTCTCATCTTCACTGGTGAGATTGTTTACCACTTCACTACTGAGATAAAACTGTATTTGTAGTAAAATTATAAAAAAAGAAATAACAAAACAGAACAAAAAAAAATACGACTAAACAAGCAACAAACTTATGAAAATTTTTACTTTATCAAGGGAAGTAATACATCTCTCTAACAACACAAATGGCATTTGACTGTCACTATCCTTTGACAAATTTAGTTATCATTCAAACTCCTAGATTGTTAATCCTATGGCTTAATTTCTTCGCAAAAATTCTTTATTAAGTGGTTAACTTTTCTAATGGACTAACCTAACCTTTTTTAAATAAAACAATAAAATAATAGATTTTTGCCAACTCAAGAAATATTGTGAGGGGAAACAATTAAAAAGGAGCATGTTGTTGTAGCCCTAGTCTTGTAATCAAACATAACTCTCTCTCTCACTCTCTATTGAGATACCCACTCCTGTTAAAAATGTCAATTCATTATTACAATTATTTCGGTGAATTGTTAAAAAAAATAAATAAAAAAACAATGGTGATAGAAAAGGGACGATTCATTTTCTATAATGGAACATTCTTAGTTTTTTCCATGAAATGACAAAACGTAAGTAATGTTATTGCAAAAAATGTTTTCTGCCTCAAAAAATGCAAATCTTCTTTCCTTTAACTTTCTACGAGAACTGGAAGGGCATTTCCTTTACAGAAATAAAACGATAAATATGGAGACAAGGTTTATATAATTCCCATCTTTACATATCGCATCCAGTAAACCTTAGACAGAACAAACTATTTTGGTCATTTTTAAAAGTTCGTTGAAAGCAAGGTTCATCGGAGCAATGTCATATGGTACCAAAAGGGAAGTAACCAACCAAAGTGAAATCACCACATAATTATCTCCTTTAACATTTATCAACTAACCACATTTTTGTACAGCAACTGCTTACCCTTCCCACCAAAGCCCAAGATACCGCCGCTTTGGCTCTTTGATCCTGGTCCACGTTCTCCCCATGAATGGCTGCCACCCCTTGCCCCTCCCCCCTTCTTTTTATTACATTCTCCAAGCATATTAATACATTGCTCTACTCTACCCCCCCCCCCCCACACCCCATCAGTATTACACGGCATAATGCAGCCTATAAACTGGGTGCCCTACACTTATTCACTGCTGGTATCTCTTGTCAGCCGACAGCAGACCTTTTGATTGAATTTCATCTATATCTCTGAGAAGAAGGCCTTCTATAGTAGGTTTGCCAATACTGGTGGTTCGTTTAATCGGAGGATGGGTTTGGGATTGTTCGCTTGATCAAGATATCTTAATAGAGGCAAAGAAGCCGGAAAAACAGGGATTTTTCTGAGTTTGTTGAATGCAAGGTGCTCTTAGAATCCGAGTTCCTTGGATTCGAGGTGTACTGTATAATGCAATGCTGAAAGAGGTAGCAGGTAGCAGTCGTGACCTTTTTCTTGTGGCCCACCTACATAGAGTGTCATGAGTTAGGAGAGAAAACTATCACATTGAGGAGGGAGGGATGATTCCTCTAAAGGCTTTCTCCTATCTAGTCACCCCTTGAGTATCTTGCTACCATTACAAAAATCCATGAGGCGCGTTTTTCATTTTCCTTGGAATCATTTCACAACTCCATATCTGATGCCAATGACTGAATCAAATTTCTACACTATTAAAAACCAAATAGATTTCTGCAATCTAGCTCTCCGCTGAGTGACTCAGTGCTTTATGGTCTTAAAAAAATAAAATTAAATGAACTTGCATTGAGCACATAACAAAAAAAAAATAAATGTATATGAATTATATATAGCTGCGGAATAAAAAAAAAAAACTACCCATAACCTCTTTTACAAATAGATTTCCTTTTCCCTGACATAAAAGGACTCACTAAAATGACACCTGAAAAAAAGCCATTGTGACATAAAAAAGCAATACAAACAAAAGGTTGCACCTAAAAGAAACAAAGTTTAGCAAATGCCTCAAAAATATGAAAATTCCCTATTGATGATAAAAGCAATTATAATCTTTAAAACCCCAAATCCTACTGACCCATTGAGAGCTAGGTTGAAGTTTCATTCAAACTATACATGTGGCATTACCAAAAATTTTATTTTAAAAAATATGTAAAACAAATTGGCAACCAAAACTACATTTCTTGTTTTCATCCCCACTTGTGTCATTTTTTATGGACACAATAAAGCACCACCACCAGATACTGATGACAACTTTTCATAACATAATCGACATCATCCTTCTGTCCCACACCATCAAAAAATGTGATGTATTTAATTTGCCGAGAGTGTCGCTGTCAGTAACATAACTATATAATACTACCAAGACCTGATAAGTCAAATCACATATTGCACATGTTGCATTCAAATGTGCTGTTATTCCCAACAAAACGTTTTTTAACCTCCTTCATGGAATATCAGAATCCTAGAGGAGAACACACTTTCATTTTTTCATGTGGACCTATTTAGAAAGAAAGAATCAACCTTTGAGTATCATTTTCCGAATTCAAACTTGTAACATACAGCATTTATCATACACAAATTCTCTATAAATGCCAGATCATTTCAATGTGGACATTGTTTAAAAAGAATGCATGACCTGTATAGTAATCATTAGGCACAGATTATATTAACTGCTCCATCCCTGATGAATCAAGAGTCGAACACACTGTCTTCATCTGGTTGGATATCTCTCAGACTCAGATATGTCTTGAGCCCGCCTGGAATCGGCAGGACAGCTATGGCACTCAGGATCTCACGATGCTGCCAAGCTGAGACAAGGCTCTCTCGTATAGTCTGCAAAAGATAAGGAAGATAATTCTGTTAAGTTCGTGATCAATCAAATTTATATTTTCTACTTACTTTTTTTTCCTCAAAGGAGGGACAAGGGGTTTTCAACTGTGACCCTAGCAAGAGAAATTTAAGGTTGTTGGTGGATTATATAGAGAAAAAGTTATGAATTTTGAAACATTTTTTAGACAACGATATCTATGATAAAAAAAAAAAGAAAATTACTTCAAGTAAGAACGTGAAAACAAAATTGTGAATCTAACTTACAACAAACTCATTTTCAGAGTAACTCAGCCACACAAAACTGTTAAACTTAGAAGGTACCGTACCATGTGAATGTTGAGTTTTATCATTTTTACTTTATCAATTCATTTATCTGGACGACAGAAGCAGATGCAATGATTTTTTATGACCTTACTATCACCTTTCTACAGCAGCTAAGAAGAGATGGCACTTGATTTCTAATGGCCAGCAGTATCTGATGAAGTCGATCCTGTCTGGGGTCTTTGCCGGGCAGGGAGAGCCAAGGCTCTTGCTTCAAGTCCCAGCCAGCACGGCCCAAGTACAGAGCTTCATGCAAGCAGCCAGTGTAAGCCTGGCGGAACAGCGGAGACTTCCTGTTCATAGATTTAAAAAAAAAACAAGATATTTGACTTAAAAGAGATATAATGAATACATTTTTTGTTATGTTTCAATAGTTTAGCCTGTTAGGAATTTTTTTCATTTACAAAAGTTCCATGACTTAGGTAATGTTTTAGGCAGTTAAAAAGTATCCTTCACTGACTTTTATATTATCGATAAGCAGATCTTTCTTTGACATTCATTTGAAGTCAGTAATGCCCTGATTGGAAACAGGCTGCAAACATATTTTGTACTATATTATGTCTTATCAAGAAGTTAAGGTTATTTCATATATAAAAATTAATGAAAAGGACTTTTTGTACTTTATATTTATTTTCACTTCCAGACCTTGGGGGACTTGTAAATCCTTATCTACGCTCATAAAGGCCAGGTGGAAGGCAAAAAGATACATTTTCCAGATGCTCTTTTTTCCCTTTGATTCAAGTTGTAAAATGATAAATTAAAAAAAAAAGAAAAAAAAAATTTTTAATGCATACATTTTAATAAGTTAGAGAGAAACTATATTGACTGATAAATAGACACAAACAAAGACTACTAATAGAAAGAAATAGTGATATGATTCAAGTTGAAAAGAGATGCCCAAAGTAAACTGAATGAGACTATTTTAGAAATTGAGAGATCTCAAGTAAGCCTGAAGGAAACTTACGAGCCATTGTTGAAGCTGTCAGGACCCAAATGAGAACCAGCTTCACACAAAAGCCGGACACTCGGCAGGATTGGATTGCGACGTAAAATGCCAACCTCAAGGCAGCGCTGCAGTGGGGTCAGCTGACCTCGATCACGTGGGTCCAGCCGACCTCCACCCTTTACAAGGGCCAATATAATATCCTTAGATGAGTTGCCACCTGGATAAAAAGAAGAGCCATTCAATAAGCTGTCATGTAAAATGGCCTAAGATGCATAGAAATGAAGAGTGGGCCTTACACTATGAGAAGTGGCTGCCCCATTTATGCTTACAACTATCCATTTGACTTTATTCTTCTTCATAGATGAAGAGAAGTTGATTTACAGAATCTAGAGCAGAAAGGGGAGAGAATCACCCACCTAGTTGAAAGTGAACTAGGTGTAGTGGGGTGTTGTTAAGGCGATCTGGTAAAGTGACGTCTGCTCCTAATTCAATCAGCTTGTGTACAGAGCTGAGACATCCTACAGAGACAGCTGTCATTAGAGGGGAGTGGAGAGAATCTTGAGCCCTTGCATTCACGTCTGCTCCTGCACCTGCAAGCAGTTCAATCAGATCTGTGTTGTCCTGGACAATAAAATAGAAGAAACTTATCAACTCTGACCATGTGAGAGAGGCTTAATGTAATCTTCTGTCCGCTTTTGGAAGTGAAATCCTCTTTCTCAATAAATCTTTAATTAATGCCATCCTTCCCCTTTGAGATATCCAGTTTGTGGGCAAGTTTGCTCTCTATTTCTCAAACCTTCATTGTCTTTGTTTTTGCATGCTATTTGGTCTTAAGAAATGCCAGTGTTGGTGATGGAAGTGACAAATTTCACAAGCTTGATTGAAAAATGGATATGGTCCACTTCGGGAGAATCCAATGATACATGACTCCTTGATCGTATTCATGGTCTTGTCATATTATAATCCCATTCATGCCCCTGTTATACTTTAGGTCCACGATCTTGCAATATTCTAATCTCATTCATGGTTTTATCATATTATAATCCCATTCATGTCCCTGTCATAATTTAGGTTCATTGCCTTGCAAAGTTCTAATCTCATTCACGGTCTTGTCATATTATAATCCCATTCGTGCCCCTGTTATATTTTAGGTCCACAGTCTTGCAATATTCTAATCTCATTCATGGTCTTGTCATATTATAATCCCATTCATATCCCTGTCATATTTTAGGTCAATGGTCTTGCAAAGTTCTAATCTCATTCACTGTCTTGTCATATTATAATCCCATTCGTGCCCCCGTTATATTTTAGTCCATGATCTTGCAATATTCTAATCTTATTTACGGTCTTGTCATATTTTAATCCTCTCAATGTGTACATACAAAGAGCCTCACCCTCATGGCAGCCTTGTGCAGCAAAGTGAAGCAAAATCTGTCTTGCACACACACATTTGCCCCGTGTTCGAGCAGAGCTCTTGCAGCCTTTGACTGACCCTCAACGACTGCAACAGCAAGAGCAGTCTGGCCCTGAGCATCCCTGGCCTCCAGAGAAGCTCCATGTCTGACAAGAACCGAAATACAGCGCAGAAGCCCTCGCTCACATGCCGAGTGGATGGGAAATTTGCCCCAAGCATCTGGCACATCTGGATTTGCTCCATGGCTACATAGCAGATCCACCTGAGAGTAATTTTACACAGGAAAAAGTTTATTTGTTAATTCCTTCTCTTATCAGTCTTCTTCTGTTTTGTTTTACTCTTTCTTTTATAAGTAAAGGTGCCAAAAAAGTCATACTTATTGAAAATCTTCAAATGTTCTATGGGAATATAACTAAATATCTCTACTTTGAAGAAGAAAGAGTGAGGGTAAATGCTTTACGTTTCAAAGTTATATCTATTTATTTATTACATTTACTACCATTATTTATATGTATAAAAATCTCAGTTTTTTTTTTTTTTTGATATTGTGTTAGCTTTTCACTACTTCATCATGTAGTTATTCTATCCCAAGTAAATCAATTGCGGAGTTTTAAACTCCATCTAGCACAACTGCTTGCAAATCTGAAAGTCAATCAACAGAGTGGAAATTCATGCCGATTATCATAAGAGAAGAAAAGTAACTGACTTAAAATTATCTAGCACTCCAGGTTACTAAAGGCAGACACAATTATTTTCTCTTTTCACTTTTTTTCAATGTACTTGCTTTCAATTGAATATTTTCAATATGTGTATTTGAAAAGGGTCATTAAAACTTTTTGATGCGAGAATGTAAGATAAAGAGCGAGAAATGGGCAATATTTTTATTTGATTCCACTACTAATAAATCAACTCTTAAGAATATATTATCTACTTCACCTTATCAAGAATAAATTCCGCAAACATACGGAAATGTTTACTTCCAATTGATTATTTACGTAGTTTAATTTTTTTTAAATTATAATACTAAAATTAATTAAAAGATTCTATGATATCATAAGATATTGCTTGAAATAGAATCCCTCTTCACCATTTCTGGTTTATCCGCCCCAACGGCTTTATGAAGTGGGCTCTCGCCTCCTTTGGACACTCGTGTGACCAGACTTGTATCTCCACCATTGTCTAAGAGAACCTCCATCACGTCAAGATGACCAGCGGCAGCTGTCACGTGGACTGCGTTTTCCCCTGCCTCTGTGCGGCAGGAGTTGATGTGAGCACACTGTCTCACGAGAAGGCTGCAGAGTACAAACAGATCATTGAATGTAGTGATAAAAATAAAAAAAACAGAACTATGAATATGTCTTCATGAACTATAACAGCAGTGGACAATATATGATAGTTTTAAGATTATGTATTAAAGACTTACAGTAAATCTTTTTACAAGTGTTTTAAGGTATTTTCTAAGCTTTACATTTTTCCAAGAAATTAAGATAATTTCTCACAAGCTGCAACAATTTAAACTTATCAAGAAAAGCTTTTATAGAATTGTGTGAAATTTCACAGATTTCTAAAATCCCGTTTCCATCATATTCTTTGAATACAAATGGTGCATTTAAAAAAATCTTCCACAAGTTGCCAAATAACTCTTCAAGTTGGCTAAAGTCATTCTTGCTAAGTCGGCCTACGATCATCTCATGAAAGTTATCAATGAGTTAATATTGAAATGTGCCTTTTTAACCACGAGTTTCTAAGAATTAAATAAAAAAAAAAAAACGAAACTTATCCCATTTATTTGCATGATAAATATTATATCAACAATGTATTGTAGAGACAATATTAAAAAACAAAGCAAATACATAATTGTTTGATTTTTTTTTAAATTCACTTTTTTAATCACTTTTTATAATCATCTCAAAACATTCAAATACAGAATCTTCCTCAACCTAATTTATAAAAAAAAAATACAATAAAACGTTCTCACTGCACGATATCCTTGTGTCCCATTAGACAGGCCAGGTGAAGAGGAGTCTTGCCCTGGTGGTCTGCACAGTTGCTGATGGCCCCTGCCTTCAAAAGCAGCCTCGTACACTCCAAATGTCCATTGCTGGCCGCATGGTGGATAGCTCGCCTACCTCCTTCGTCTCCGTGGCTCATTCTTGGGTTTAGGGTGAGAACTTTGGTCAAGACATCTGCCCTACCCCTTGATGCTGCGATGATTGCACATTTGTTGATATCTAGAGGAAACCTGAAAATATTACATAAAAATTGACATGAAGAATTAGTGTGATTTTAAAACACAGCCCTTCCTTGAGTCCATCCCCTCTCCCACCCTGAATGCATTGGTGGATGGAGTGACATGATTGACCAACTTTTGGAACATGATTAGATCAAACCAGTGTGAAACCAAGTGCGAAAGAGAGGCTTTTACTGTGAAAAACAAAGGCATGATAAGTAGAGGCACCGCGTATGTTTTTCTTGCTGATGATTTTTCTATTTATGTGTTGCAGTACTTTGCCCAATAAAAGGAAAATAGTCTGTCATTTTACATTGTTGAATGAGTTCATTTAGAGGTTTTGCAGACAAGGCTTGCTCTTGGCCAGACTATGACATTATATTTTTAGACTAACCAACATCATTTGCATTAACTCCTCCTAACTAACAGTATGTATCATAAACATTATTGCAAACATGCTCGTCCTCCCACTGAGAATGTAACAGTTACGCAAGGGTTAAATAATAACTCCTAACTATGCTCTAATGCTACTGAGTACTAATCTAGCCAGCTGTCAGCACACTGTGGTGTGTGTATATCAACTTTATACTCACACTTTCAGTAAATTTTTTTACATGATACGAGACAGTTTTAGTGAGGTTTGGGTAGCTTACGTATTTTCTGGACTAAGGCATCCTTGCAATGTAAACACAGGGTGATTTGCACATAGCACAAGACAAACCAAGTGCTAGTAAATAAGTTATGACTCATGATCACCGGTACATGTGTCTGCGAAAACTTTTAAAATGTCTTTCAAATTGTTGGAGACCTTGAATGTCATTTATTGTCAAGCACCTGACAGCACCAGTGGACGGAACCTGTTACAGTGTTCTTTGTTTCTTCTCTAATATTTTAGTTTATGATCCCACCTTACAATCTTTGCTTCAAGTGTGTCATACGCTAGAAATAATATATGAACTCCTAGATCCAATCTAGATTTATGTGTAAAATTAATGAATTACCTTGAGTCCTTACGCTTTGCATGTAGCATTGATTCAATAAACAACGCATCATCCCTGTCCATACTCTGGATAAACATGTCGATAAATTCCTCCTCTGTCTTGCACTTTATGTCTAAATCCATAATTATTCAAGTTGTTCCTACTTTTTTTTTTCTTGAGATCTAATTCAGATAGATATACTCTGTGAGCTAAGTAAAAGAGACCTGGCTCAAGATTCTAGCTCGAAATCTATATGTAACCTAAATCTAGACAACAAATCTTCTGGGGGAGATCTGCGTATCCGAATGTTGATTCTAGAATGGTGTATCTAGGTCTAAATCTAAGTTTGGTTCTTTATCAAAACAAAACATTTTCAATTTTCAAGGCTGCAGCCCACCACCATCAATGCATTTGTGAAAATAAAAGCTTGGTGGGGGGGAAGGGAGGGGGAGAGGAAAATAATAATAATTCTCTTTATTATTTTTTTACAAAGAAGAGCGATTTTAATCGTCTCTTCAGTAATTCAACAATAGATAGAAGGTGGAGAAAAAACATGGACAAGATTATCCATATTTTTTTTTAAGATTGTGCCTAGATTGTTTTCCATTGTACACAAATGTAATGTAGGGCCAAAATCTTCAGGACAAATTTCTTAGGTCGCACGTATTATTGTTATTCAAATATTATATATGGTTTCGTTTTCATTTGTAAAATTATTTCAAACCCATAAAAATCAACTGTTTCCATCCACAACTAAAAAAAAAAAAGAAGATATTCAATGCAGACTAAGGCCTCTCAATGTTGTTTATTTTTCTCAGTATTGTTTTCCTTTAACTCTTTATAGATTTCATAACAAATGGACAGTTGAACGTTGCTGTAGATATATAACTATAAGGTACAATATAGAGGAGAGGTGATGTGCAGCTCTTATGGGTATTTTACATGATCTTCCATTTGGTTCTGCAATTTAAAAAAAAATGTTTGCCTTGGCCGTACTTTGAATCGAAGACGGTTTGAATACATCAGGTACCCCTTGATACATGTACTTAATGTCGGTCCGGAAATTTGGTTTCTTTGAAATTTGCCGCCGCGGGGAAAAAAAATACGAGAATTTATCTTTGAAAATATTCATCGCAACTAAAAACAAATTACATCTTTTGAAAAGGCACCGAAAAAAAAAATGGAATGGTATAACTATAAGCAAGGTTTTGAAAATGTGTTTTGGGGAAAAAAGTTAAAAATTTAAAATGGGTTTTTAAAATGTAGGCCACAACCACAACACGCTTCAAATACAGTAGCCTAGGCTAAGCAGATCTCCTTATCTTATCATGGCAACCGGATCGAAAATGATAGTTTGTTTGGGTTTATTTTTTCTTTTATTGTGCTATACATACAAGCATGCCTCTTGAAAATAAAATCTAAAGGATGCATTGATATATTTTTAAGAGAAGCGGCATATGATGAAATAATTGCAGTTCGCAAAGCAATATCCATGGGCCACAAAGCTTATCAAAACAATGTCCATGGGCCACAAAGCTTATCAAAACAATGTCCATGGGCCACAAAGCTAATCAGAACAATGTCCATGGGCCACAAAGCTAATCAAAACAATGTCCATGGGCCACAAAGCTAATCAAAACAATGTCCATAGGCCACAAAGCTAAATAAATGAAAGCAATGTCTATGGACCACAAAGCCAATAGAGACTTTGTAGCAACGAGAGTTCTTAATTTATACTGCAAGAGAATTATCGCAAATATCAATCGAACAATCGATCGTTGCGTGTTATAAGAAGATAAAGGTGTAAGAAATGGGTGAAAAAAGTGTGTGTGTGTGTGTAAGGGGTGGTGGGGGGAGACCTTCATAATTGCCAGTCCAATGTTCTACTGAGCTCTCTGGTGACATGAGAAGGATAGCACATCAGATTCGAATGTCAACGAAGACAAATTTCTTTCCCTAAAAAATCGATCATGATTGATAACAGTTTTAATTTTTTTCATGATTTTTTTATAGGTTTCTTCCTTCGCCCCGTCAGAACAGAAATGTGCGCATTGCTCTTGAGATTCAGTTTTTGGGTGAAAAATTCCGAGCAACGACTGTGAAAGAGATTGGGTGACCCAAAAGCAAAGATTTCAAACATGGGTTTTTCAATTCATAGTTTTACATGTTCTCCATGTATGTGTTAGACGCGGGCTTTGTAAATAAAGAAGTTTTTAAAGGTTTAATAAATTTCAATGTAAAAAGAATTCCATGAAGAAAAAGGGCCAAACTCATTTTGCATGTGTGCATGCTCCTTCATTTTGTAATATATTTTATATTGTAAAATAGAAGTAGCTGAAAATCCCATGTATGAGTTGTTGTTTGCATTACACATAGGCTTGATTATATACAACATAATATATCCACCAATCACGGAGAGATTTCACAGCCACGTTGATTCTTTGCATGAACTTGGAGATGACCATTCCAATAATCAAACAATGACCCATAGAGTAAGACGAGAAACGAAAAAAAATAAAAATAACAAGAGCAATCATTTTGACTGGTTCTGAAGATGAGTTGGACCTAAAACAAGGGTATTGACTTCAGTCACTTTCTTTAAGAGTTTTCTTACCCTTATATTGTTCAAGTCGGGAAATGAAGCTAAAACTATTTACAACAGTTACTGTAAATTCCAAAAACGCTCATTTCATGATGAAGAGTGGCAGGTCTGAAAAGAGTATTTGGTAGAACTTGATCGTTTAAATGCAAACACTATTCATTTGGATTATTAATAGCATTTGCAGTGGTATTCGATAAGGAAAGTTTTGCAGCATTTTTGCGATTCAATTTTTTTTTTTTTTTTGGTTCTTCCAGTACTGCATTTCTTCTCATGCCTGTGATAAAACTGAAGTTTATTGACAGTAGACAAGGTGCAACTTTGATGAAAAAAAAGCAAGAAAAGTTACATTTTTTATATGGAAGACCAAAGTTAAAGGTTAAAACTTTGAAGTCCAGTGTTTTCTGAATTTTTGTTCCATTTCATAACATGTATTGCATGTCGTGGTTTATTTCAAGCCTCCAAGAGATGATGAGCATAAATTATTAACACACATACATGTATCTAGGTTAAAACTAGCTACACCCTTCCCAATTTAATTTTATTTACTTTGAAATATGAAGTCTTCAGAAAGAGACGCTTTGGTTAAAATGGAGTATTTAATTAATGCTGGTGCAAAGAGTGCGGATCAATCATCCATATTTTTTTTTTTACTTTGACTTTGAGTATAACTGTAAGATGATGCATTCGTACAAGTATAATTGTAAGATGATTCATTCGTACAATTTGTTTAAGGGTAAGTAAAATTTCAATATAAAGCTTCAGAGATTAGCTAAGTATGGATTTGCAACAAATAAAAAAAAGTACATAATCGGGATGAGAAATTAAAAAAAAAATATTGCTGTATTTAATGACATAAAGTTCATACACAATGGCAAAGAGAAAGTAGAAGAGAGAGAGAGAGAGAGAGAGAGAGAGAGAGAGAGAGAGAGAGAGAGAGAGAGAGAGAGAGAGAGAGAGAGAGAGAGAGAGAGAGAGAGAGAGAGAGAGAGAGAGAGAGAGAGAGAGAGAGAGAGAGAGAGAGAGATTAAGGAGACGGGATGCGGAAGATATCTAAAAATAAATATAAAAAGGAAGAGAAGGCCTGAGAGTGACATGCCTTTGGTGTATCTAATTTGAATTTCTAAGCTCAAGTTTGAATAGCACTTAAAGCAGCTAAGTAAACATAAGTGTTTTTAAAAACTTCATTAGGAGCACGATAACTGAGTTGAAAAAAATGCATGTACTACAACTAGAGTATGATCCACAGAATGGCAATATGACTATGAGAGAGCAGAAAAGGAAAAATGAGCTAAGATTTCATATAGGGACCACTTGCTCGGGCTGTTTTTAATAATTTCTATTTTAAGCGACCGAAACGCTTTCTATTATCCTCACACTATATGCCCCAAATTTTAAAATTTTCAATAGTATCAGAGCTATCAATTCATGAAAGAATATAAAGTGCTACACATAAAAAAAAATAATTACTTGAAATATTCTCTTCATTTTTCCTATTTATTTCGTGTAATGCTCTAAGCCTCAGCCTGTTTGTGTTAGTGCTCTACAAGTCATGTTAATTACTACCGTTATCATTTTTTTAAAGTATAAATTTTACTATTATCACTGTTATTATTATTATTGTTGTTGTTGTTGTTGTTGTTATTATTATTGTTGTTGTTGTTGTTGTTGTTGTTGTTGTTGTTGTTGCTGCTGCTGCTGCTGCTACTATGACTACGACTACAACTACTACTACTACTATTACAATTAACTCTTTTAAAAATGCAGATATGAAATGGAATAATCTACTACAAGGCATCAGAAAATCAAATTTATTTCTAATCAAAGTTCATTTTTCATACTCCTCTGGAGATTTTAGGATTTTTTAAAACCACCTTTTAATCATACGTTAACTCTCTCTCATTTAAAGCTTCAACCTCAAGTTTCAGATAAACAGACTCACAGTTTTAGATCTTTTGAATGCACCTGTAATAATTCTTATATATTTACACTGCTAAACTGAGACTTAACAGAATTTTAAATGCAAATCTATACTTCACTTTCTGCTGTGTCTCCTGTTGATATGACCACACTTTTCCCATTACACTTCCTTTCTTTTGTTTTTTTTGAACATTCTTCTTGATGGTCAAAGGCACTGTTTGCAATGGTTTGCTACTCTGACGCAGACTTTAGAAATGATCATTTATGAGCTCCATGAGTTATGAATGAGAAGAAAATCATTATGTTTTTTTTTCTTAAAATTGTAATATCAAGTATCAAGTTGATTCAAGCAAGAATTTCAAAGATGAAACAATCAATATCTTTGTTCTGACGAGCTTGAAACCTGTTAAAGGTATCATGAAAAGTCTTGTCTTCTGTAAGAGTAGGAAGACTATAGCTATATTTTCCTTTATTTATTTATTTTTTTGGTGTTGATTCTAGATGGCAGATGCTTCTTTTGAATGAATAAAGAAGAAAATTTAATGCTTTATGAAAGTTGAAATTGTTAACTTGTTGTCATCTCGCATCATTCTGCCAAAGATACAACAATAACAGAAAAAAATATACATATATTATAATGCTATTTCTCTGAAGTGAGGCACCAGTATTTTCAATCACAAAGGTTTTCCATTTCAAAACTTTACGATGGTATCTGTAGCACTTCAATTTACCTTTTTTTGCTCAGTAGCTTTTACTGCTTTTTATCGTGTAAAATAAAAAAATTTGACATATATGCAAAGACACCCAAAACATTTCTTTAAAAAAAATGTATATTTTAATTCAGCAAATTTCTGAATTATGTCTCTATATTTCTCTTTTATCACAATGTTTTCTTCATCACAGGAGTTTTAAAGTCTTTTCTACTGGCCGGAGAGAGTGCTTGAAGTAGTGGGGAGAGAGGGCTGGGAGATTCATAGGAAAGAAGTCTGGACATCTTCTGTCGTAACATAAGCTTGCGTTTCTTCATGATCTCTGAACCATCGTCAACTCCACCTGATGCAGTATTTGCTAAAGACTTGCTCGACTCTGACTTATTCGAGTCGCTAGAATGAGCATCATGTCTCCTTTTCAGATGTGGTGGTGTTGAGACCTTCTCTTTAGTTGAACTACCCTTTGCTTCAAAGGAATTTCTAGTCATATTACGAGCAGACTCTGTGCTCTTCATTGGTCCTGATATTGTTTTTTCATTTTCTGAGAAACTTTGCTGTGGTTGTTCCACACATTTTGTTGCACATTCCTTGTCAGGGTGGTGTGGACTTCCTCCTGTCAGTAATCCTTGGCTCATGTTGCTGAAAATCTTCTCAACCACATCAGGTGGAAAATCTTCATCATTGTTCTGGTGGGTTGGATGGATAAATGAGAAAAGAAAAAAAAAGGATGTATTTTTTATATTCTTTCAATCACAATATTTCAGAGAACTATGAAAGACTAAGCTATCAGAGAGCAACTCTAAGCGATTGCTTTTTGTTTTGATTTGAAAAAAATAAAATTGCTTTTCTTTTCTTACAAATTTGCTCAAGATCATTGACATACAAATAATTGTATTTTTTTGCAGGAACAAGTGTCTGTCACAAAGTGTAAATGCAGAAACAAAATGACATTCAGATGAGTTTCTCTTCTTAAAATGCGTCCTCAATCTGGTTGCCACAAAGCAAAGGGTCGAAGCTGTGACAACCTAGAAAACATTTAATATTTTTTTGTTTTTGCCTAGAAGGGACATAAATATTTCAATACCTTACATTTATTCAAATTTGGTAAAAATCAAGTTCTAACAGACCTTCTTTAGCTTGGTATAGAAATGGTAAAGTTTTCTCAAAGCAGCTTTTTTCAATATAAACATATTTTTAAACAAAATGATGGGAAGCTTCAAACCAAAGAAATCTATTCAGGCACTGCTGTCAGCTCTGAGTAACACTTCTATCACCAGCGGTTGGCCCAAAAGATATTTTTTATGCATTTTCAAAGCTCTGCTCAGCATGTAACTGAACATGGGTACAATTATGTTGACTTTGAGATAAAACCAAAACAGTCTCACAAAGCAGGACAAAGACTAGACTCCTCATCAACTTGCCATGGAAAACAGCAATGCCAACAAGTGGCTAGCGGTATACAATATTAAGAAAATAAATTGGGTATATTCTATAGGTCACCTTGCCAAATACAACTCTTTTAAAGACAAAGGTTTAAAAAAGTTTGTTGTTTTTTTTTAATTACAGGAATGTGCAATAATTTTTTTTTTTCACAATAAAATCAAATTATCTTCGAATTCTACCTCCCACACTGAAAGCTCAGGTTTAACATCTGTGTGTCTATCTATCGCTTGGATCTTGAAGTTCGAGGCCTGAGCTCGGGATAATTGGTTCTCTAGAGTATTCTGAGCTTCTAATAGAAACTCGGGCTTCTGCAAAACAATAACAACAACAAAAGAAAAACAAATAAAAGCATTAATGAATGCATATTGCTTTCTTTATATCATCCCATGGTTTCATAAGCATTCAAATTAAAAGAGAATGTGATGTCCCAGGGAAAAAAAAAATATATATATATATATATATATATATATATATATACATTATATTACATTATATTATAAATTATATATACATATATATTGTAAGTGAAGAGTTAAAAAAAAATAAAATAAGATAGGTAAAACACCTTTTCAAAGATTATTCAAAATTCTATCAAAACAGTCCCTCCATTTTGTTAAGCAAATTTCAATGTTATCTAACACATCTTTTGATATATTATGGAAGGAATCAAAGCAATCAAAACAGTTTAAACACTTCTAGATCAATACCAATACTCAAAGATGGGCAAGCTAAAATCAGAAAAGTTAAAATAAAATGTATGTATATATGTATAAAGAAAGTTATCATTACTGACCTTGGCTAGCAGCTCCATATGTGTGAAATGGGAGGAATGGCAACTGGAGTGAGCAGACATGGAGAAACTAGAGAAATCCGGTCGAGCATCAGCCGTCAAAATAGGGGTCAGGTGAGGTGCTCTGTCCCTGGACGTGGCTTGTCTCAGAAAGAGGCTGCACATACACAAAACCTGGCCTGGGCATGCATTGGAAGGGAGAGGGCTCTGGCAAAAATAGATAGAGTCGACATGAAGCGCTTCGCTCAAGTTTTGATATTGAAAAAAAAAATTGTTTCTGCAGCATGATATTGATAACATTATCATTCATATGATTTGCTCTTTCTTTTTCCTCTCCACTTTATTCACTGCTTGTCTTCTTCTTCTTATCCCTCTTACTTTTTTTTTTTCAAAATCAGTTGACTAAATTTATGAAGTCAGACAATTTTATAACTTGGCAGCTGGCACATAATACAATGCAACCTATGGCACCCAGAAAAATAGTATTGTCCGATACAAACCCAGTCTTGTTATTTTTTTTTCTTGCTTTTTACTCATAAACACAATATGTTTATGATGATATGGAAGCATACCTGTCTGCCAGGCCAAATGTTCACCGACAGCATCCCTTGCTCTGAATCACACACATATAAAACTGTCGGTTGGCTTAACCTGTTTAAGAGTAGAATCATCTATGAGACCACATAAAATGACAAATTGTCTAATGAGCTTTTATGCATCTTTTATATTACTTGTAATCAGCGTTCACCGAAACAATTTTTTTCTTTTCCATGACATAACCATTGCATGAACAATAACACTACTTCTGGAACCAACTCAGATTGATTTTGTCAGTTGAAGTGTACATTTTCAGTCATGAAAGTCTATAATAATGCCATAAAAAGGAACATGAAGTTATGAGAAAATGTGCCCACTATCTTCTATACAATGCTTTCTACTCGTCTCTGCCATGATTTTAGTTTTCCTCACCGTCAAAGGACCATTATTCAAAATCATAAAGGCACATCTGAACCCAACTCTTTATGTGTGCTTTCTCATTCCTAACCGACTATAATTTTTTTTTCATTTCTGTCATTACTGCTGTTAGTCATTTTATTTTCTTGTTGCTCTTGTTTTTGTTGTTGTTATCATTATTACATTAATATTGTTATATTTATCAAAAATTTGATGCTCACTTGTCTGTTTCCTTTACTTTGATAAGCAGACCAACAAAATCAAACTCATTGCCCTTTGGAAGAGAGGCCTTCAAGTCAGACACAGACCATACCTGGAGGAATACAGATAAAATGAGGTTTTCATCAAGATACGTCTAAGACTCAATGATAAATTCAATGGTAACAAGGGCAGTCACTGCTAAAATTAGCGCTGTTGACATAGAGCCCTGGCACGAAAGTAGTTTTCACTCGATGGTGCGGATTTACCAGCCTACTGATGTTTGTCAAAGAGGTAGCTGTGTTAATGAAATGCATTCTATGTTTTTATTTCATAATAAAGTAATTGTTATTAAAATGTTGTATGATATAACATGAAGATGCTTTCTTTTTCAAAAGGAAAATTTAATAAAAGCAGAAAAGGCAATTTATATATTTTCAAACTTAGCATATATTTACTGTTTATCTCGCATTTTTCATGTCCAGCCCCTTTACTTCCCACATGCTTTGGGCATTGACCTTTGTAAAAGACACTGCGATTTTAAGACAACATGAAAAATAGAAAGAGGAATAGATACCTCTCTCTTTTCATATACCAAATCCAACAAATTGTCTGAGATCCGCTTCTCCTGCAGGCGACTTTGTCTTGTGGCAGTTAGGGTCACACGTCTGCTGAAGCTGCTCCCTCCTGAGCCTTTACCTCTGGCAAAATTTTTAAAAAAGGGGAGGAGAAACAAGATATGTCTGAATTTCAGTGAAGTTGCTTTAACATGTACATGCCCTTTTTCTCAGCTTATGATAGTAGATGTCCTTTTCGCCAAAATTAAATTTTCCTATCGTATGCTAGGATCCTGATCTGTTAAAGATTGACTTTGTACCTATATCTAAGGCACAAACTTTGTGAAGTTTTTGTATGTTGAAAATTGTTTTAAGACCAAAATATTAGGTGAATTGTTATATGAGAAATTTTTTATCTCTACCATGGAAATCACTGATTTGAAAAATTAAATACATTTTAAAGGTTATCGTTTGTACTATTGTCTTTAAATTAAGCATAAATATGCAAAATTCAACTAAATACAATCCATGGAATAGACTTTCTAAATCACACATCATATACACCAAAAGCTGTTAAAGTTTGTGTATAGCTAATCACTTGTATTATATTGCCTTTTGATGCTTGCATAGTATCCATAGTATTCAAAATACCCTTATTATTTGACTTCCTTACAAATATATTGAGATGCTCTGTAAGCTGAGTAAATTGTTCTCTTTCAAATGTTGCCTTTGAAAAATTAGTAAGTCAAGTTATGCTCTCCCATGTGTAAGGGCAGAATAAATAATGCACCTACCTAACAGGGCCAACGGTCATACTGTAAAGTCTGTATCTGCGTCCCTCTTTCATATCAATCCAGTCAGCACCAGGTCTCCAAACTGTCACAACGCAGCCTGCATTTAGCATAACATAAAATAAAATTTTAATTTCTCTCTCTCTTTTTTTTTTTTTAAAATATGAATCTAAGGAAATGAAAGTGTAACTATTTTAATGTTGGAAGAAGTTAAAACAGACGAAAGAGGGATGTATATGGAGAAGGAAAGAGGTGTATACATAGGTGTGTTTGAGTGTGTGTGAGACAGACATACAACACAGACAAACAGAGAGATTTTTTCGTTTTTTTTGTTGCTTTTTTTTGCTCTTTTTCTTTAAACAGAACAGGTGATGGCTGAGTTTTTATGTTATTTAGTCCATTTGCTGAAAACCAAAAGATGAAAATAAAGTACGCTCAAAACTTTGATGTAAAAGTCTCTGTCCTTACAAGCTTTGCTATCAATATCTCGCCGACAGCAACCATTGATACGGAACTTTTGAACTGGAACAACATTTCTCTGCTCCTGTTTTGTGGGAAAAAGATACATGATGCTTGATACTTTCCTTTCACTTCATTAAATTAACTTTTTCACAAATAAAGTTTGCGCTATACAACTCATGTTTGCAATTTTATTTTCAGAGAACTGAATGAAGTTTAGATCAAATTTTAAAGAGATAAAAGTCATACAACCTTTATAAACGTGTCCTTATATATAAACTCACTTTTAAAAATATAAATTCTGATAAAGGTTGAATAAGAATTTTATTTTCTGACTTATGCCTTGCTCTGGAGACTTGTACTGTAAGTTTCTTAATTTTGTTGCAATCTTTCTTTCATTTCTTACCCTCAAATACTCTATAGTGTGGTAAACTTACGTGACCGGCCTCTGACATGGCCTCCTGTAACTTGAGGTTGATTTCCTGCTGCCTCCGGTCAGCCTCTGCCCTCTTGAACTCTGTAAGTCTCTCCATCTGGCTCGTGCTGAGGCATTGCTGAAAAATAAATTATTGCGACAAACTATAAAACATCCGCATTGAATTCACCTCATCAATTTGAAATGAGGATGATTGCATTTTTTTTAATGAGCAGTCTGGATCCAGATACATGCAGCCAAATCTCTAATAATTTAACGAGGAATTGTAATATGTTTCGTGAGGTCTAGAAGTAGGAGAAAAATCAGCTTGACTGTCAAGCTTTCAAACATGGTGTAAACTAAATAGTTCCTGTAGCTTTCATAAGTTTCCAAGATTTCAGTTTCTGCAAGAGTCAAACCGTTAGATTTTAAATTTGGTCTATCAGGTAGTTGACAACTGTTAATCACCAACACCCAAGTTGCCCACGGATGAGTCAAGAAAATAAAAAATAGTGCCAAGATGAAGATTGCAAATAGTGCTATGTCTACACGTTGAGTCTTTTTTTTCTATGACTCAAGTATGTCTGGAGCTTCTTTGCTGTAATTTTTGTTGAGAGATGATCACTGAATAACTTCTGTTTTTTAACTCTTTGAATTTCAAACCGTTGTCAGTGACTTATAATTGAACTGCCCAGAATGACTCACATATGGTCAAGAATTTTATCTTGGATGAAAAGCTTTCATTCTGTTTTACTGCTAGTAATTTTTGCAATCCAAATTTCGGATATATATAGGAGCTACAGTTATTAATTTACATGAATATTTTGAAAAATTTCAGAATGATGAGAAAATGATTTTGTCAACAATACACAGCAGGTGGTTGTTACAATCACGTGGCAACCAAAAAACTGGAAGTGAAAAAGAATCAGGCCACATTTTTTTCTTTCCATATAAAAATTTAAATAATATTTGAATCTAAAATGAATTTTATGGGGTTTTTTCCTCATCATCAAGTGAGAATAAATGAGGTTACAGAACGACAGATACAGTTTCAATTAGAAGAAAAAAAAATGTTGCGAGACTCTAAAAATAATGAAAGAGCAGACAAAGTGAAAGAATGATATCTTATGAACCATTTGGCTTTTGCAAAGATTTAAGAGTCTTGAATGAACCCCTGTCTTTCTTTCTTCTCATTTTTCCATTGATTCCCTCAGAGATTCAGGAGAAATAAAAGAACTCTTGATTTGGTCACCTGAAAATCCTCCGGGTTTAAAGCCGAGTCCATAGCCTCTGCCAGCTCCTGCCCTGACCACAGTTTCTCTATCTCCTTCTTGACCAGTCTTCTGGCCCTTCTAGCACCTGGGAAGAAGACGTATACTTAGAGTGGTCTGGAAATGATTTTTTTAATGCCTATGTTTAAAGAAATCGTTAAAGAGATTTTGATGAAAGCTCTTCTAATACTGTTAAGAAAAAAGTATCAATTTCAATCAACTTTGAAAATAATGTAGGCAACTGAACAGGCTGAGCGTACATGAAAGTGTCAAATCAGAAGATATCATAATTATTTTTTCATGCCCAACAACCCCCGCTCTTTTGACTAAATACCGTGATACATGCAAGTCAAGCGAAAATGAGAACTAATCAAGTAAGTCAATCTGATTGTAGCATAACTTTGCAAATTTAGATAATTGGCCTAGCCCACCTTTTGAAGATGACTCTTTCTCCTTTTCACTTTGCAAGGCAGAGTACAGCTTCTCTATCTGTTCTTCGCGCTTTTCCTCATGTTTGCGACTGGCCTTTTCCTCTTCCTCTAAAGACCGGAAAATACAGGCACCATCTGTGAGCTTCTCCATATACTGAAAATTTGAAAATAAAAAAGAGGAAAATAAAGGTTAACCTCTAAGTGTGTAAGGCTCCGCATATATATTCAATTTAGCATCATTCAGGTTTGTTTAGTCACTTGGTGTTTTGTACAATGAAAGTAAAAATCTTAGTAGCGTAAAAAAAAATCAGCAATTTCATTATTGTTTACCTTTTTACTTTGTTGTTTGCAGCTTTATCAATATCCTTAATTTATATACCGTCATAAAAAGATAAAACAGTTCAACTTACAAAGTAAAAAAGCTATAAATGATCAGAAAATTGGGATTATATCAGTAAAAATATTTAAATTATCCACAGAAGATTTGAAGTGATCGATGACATCCATAATTTCCTTCAGGAGATTCCACCAATATGTTTCTATACATACCGATTTGTAATTCTCAGACAGCCTAAGTTGTTTCTTGACTATTGACTCAAAGGTCATATCATTTTAGCTATTTAGTTCTTTACAATTTGAGGGGAAAAGTTAATTTATATTAACCAGACTTGAATTTCAAGAAAACTTTTCTCATGCTAAACTTTTGCCCTTGATTAAATAAAATCAAATCATTCGTATTCTTTGGTTTGGAGAAGACAGTTGGAAGAATTTTCCATTGGATGATTACTGTATCAAGAATAATGTGAATAAAGAAAAAAAAGTTTTGTTGGGAACTTAAGCCCAGGAAATAATCATATTTCTCATATCCTCAGATATTTTGAAGCCAGGCGGTATTCAAACTCACCATGGCAGGGTACTTCCTGCTGAGTACAACATCAACACAACCGACAGTCCCTCCTCTATGATGTAAACTAACTAGTGGCACACACATAGGAGAGGAAGGGGCACAGTAGCCTAGGCGATCATGCCAGCGGGCTGGACGAGTTGAGTTTCCGCTCAGTTTTAACATGAGCGATTCTGGAATCTGTGCAAAAAAACAATTGTACCACAGATCCATGAAAAAGACAATTGAAGTATGGTTTTCCAGAACATTGAAAAAAAAATCCATCGCCAGATAAATCAGTATCTTAATGAAAACTTGACTGTTGATTAGATTTCAAAAGAGTAAAATTCTACAAAATCATTTTTTAAAAAAATATCCTGCAATATTATTGCTTACAACACACTTGAATTGTACATTCATATTCATAAACTCTTGAAATAGCAGAACAACAACTTAAGCAAGTAATGCCAAGTATTACAGAAAAATCTAAAATCTCATGTTAGGGAAAATTTATTTAAAGTTAGGACAGACTAAAATTACGATTTTTTCCCCCTTCCTTTTGTAGTTCTACTCTTATTTTTCATAAGCTTGCAAAAAGCCACTGAAATTCGGTAGAGAACAGACACAACAAATACCTCTAATGGGCTACATGCTTCATGACTTCCCACCAGCTCTGCTCCACTGGTGACAATCTTTACCCCTGGCCTAATTTTGTTAGAAGATACCAAGTCTGAGAGGGCGCCGTCTATCTGAGCTTTTATGCTGTACCAGCCATCTGTTACCTCCAGAACAGGCTGAGGAAATTGAAAATTGACATCTTAACTTCAAAGCATTGAACAGATCGTAAATCTCTTTTGTGGCACAGTATTCTCAGGAAAATTCTGTTTATGAAAAGATGATTATACCAAAAGATGATTATACCAAAAGATGATTATACCAAAAGATGATTATACCAAAAGTTTTGATCATTTTGACATATAAAGTACACAGGTTAGTTCTTAGCCATGTTTTAAGGATACAATAGTGTTTAGTGGCATAGTAACAGGTTAGAATTCTCTTAAACAGTAAAAATAGTAAAAAAATTATTACAGGTTCCAGTGCTTTACCAACCTTATAAAGGGTGTCTTTTAGACAACCTCAAAGTCAAATCAATAAACAGCACATGGTTGACAGCTCTTACTTCTGCCTGTGCATTTTTCCTCCCAAAGATAAGAAATAAATTACCTCTTCCTTCAGATTAACACAGCTAAAAATAAAAGACGAACCCAACTAAGCGAAATCTCACCTGACCACTTGCCTGTTTGTCAATAGACGCTACACACAGAACCATTCTCTTGCTCGGAGTGTCGTCTCTCTCTACTATCTTTTTAATAGCTGACCTAGGAAACAGGAAAAACATAAAGACTTAAATAACTCAGAATGGTGAAATGAGAATATAATCAGAGAAATTCGCCTCTAGCCCAAAGGGTCAGTTACATGGAATAACAACAAAATAATAAAACACATATAAGAGTTACTGGCACTTCCTAATGGCAAACACGATAAACTTACCTGTTACATGCATCGACCTCTCTATCATACCGGTATTTTAACTGCAGCATCACGATATCAGGGGTTAGACACCTGAAAATAAATCACATAAAATTTTTTCTTGACACACGCAAAACAATAATCCATAAAATTTATAAGATTTTTTTCAACAGGCCCTAGTGGAATCTAGATTTGGCAGGAATACGAGAAAATAAATTGTAGCAAATATAAGGAAACCTGTCCTGAGTGAAGTAAAAGAAGAAAAAAATTGATTGATGATATCATCAACTTTCTAGAACAGCTAGCAAAATTTTATGTTTCTTTTTAGTGAGTATTGTTCTATGAGAATGACTCGTTCTTTGGACCACAAATTAAATGCTTCTATGCATGGCAAACAGTTCAAATAAATTTGATGCTCTAAGTTTAATTACACAATGAGATGAAACTATCTGCAGAAGCGTTGTTCTCAAAGTTTTAAAGATTGCAAAGTATGTAATGAGTAATTCACATAAACAATATTGAACTTTTTTTTTATAATTTCTAAATTAAAAAAAAAAAAAAAAAGCACAAAAACAGACATCAAATTTTCTTTAAAATAAAATCCTAATAAACTTTTTCAAAGACCTATGTGTGCGTCTTATCGGTTGATCTAAATCAATTGGCTGACATCACTGATTTATCCTTTTTACCTTCCAGCAAAATGAGATGGCCAGTAGACCTCATAGGCTGCCAGTTTCCAGACCAACCATCTGAAGTGGTTCTCTAACCAAGCCTCTTCACAAAGCGAAGGGTCTACTCCATCAAGAGTCCTAAAAGCTCTGCCGGCAAAAGAATCTTGCAATAACAACATTCGCCAAAATTGTTCATAAATGTTAAAGATTTTTCAATCTTACATGAATTACATAATAACTTACTCATGAATGGGTGAATCAGTATTCTCATTTGTCAATAAAATATCAATGCTCTCTATAATTTATTTTCAAAGTTACCTAAGCTAAGAAAAATAACATTCAAGAGCCATTCAAACTCAAATTGTTTGCACTGAACCAAAAAATTTGTGATACTGATACCCTCATATTTTTCAATATGTCACTCTTAGCTTAAAGATTGCTTTAAAAAACTTGTTTACTTGTAAAACTCTTCAGCCCCTACAGAGCCTTGCTGATCAGGGACAAGCAATGCCCCATCTCCAATAAGAATGCTGCCGCGTGTAGAAGGGAAGAAACGGCGCAAGTTGAAGCGGTAATCCTTGGCGTTGAGGCTATTCATGGTCAGCGCGGAAGGACACACACCCATTGATAAAAGCTGACAGAATGGTAAGATATAATGTGAAAGTTACTGCTGAACATAATGCCAATAAAGCTTGATTCAAATGAGGCATTCAAAGCGGAAATTAAAATGGGTCAATGAAGAAAAAGACTAAATTAAACTTAGGAATCAAGATGCCTTTAACTGAGGATATAAAAAGTTTTCCTCATTCCTTCTCCATTTTCTTTATTTCTTTATTTATACACCTAAACTTTCAACAGAGGTCTTTGTGATTTAGTACTTCATGTGAACCTGCTTCAAAAAAGCATTAATAATTTTTTACCACATTTTTGTCATTTGTGTTGAGCATTATAACCATTATTTACATTGGTGCAAATCAATTATTTGCCTACAGAGAAACTTTTTAACTCCAAAAAAAAAAAATCATCAACACTCATCACACTTTTGCTGGTTAGCATTTTTCAATTAACAGGTTAAGAAAAAACTTTTAAGAAAAAGATAAACCCAACCAAATCATTCAAATTGCATATTTGTAAAATATTTTCATTCAACAGAGATGCAATAAAATGAAACCGCAGGGACTAAGAAAGAGAAAGAATAATCAACCAAGTAGGGACTCTAATATTTATAGTAAATGTCACAAATGATTCTCAATGTTTGAAGGCAGTTTGCTTTTTATCTCTGCTATAAAAGTGAGCGATATGCAAAATAAAATAAAACACCTGTACCATTTTAATCTTCCTCTTTAGATAATTAAAAAGATCATAGTCATAAAAGCATCCTTATATGAGGTCTAAAAACGCTTGAATTCAAGAATTACATGAACAGCTTAAGGAGAAATTATACATTAAACTTAATTCTGCAACACTCTGGGAATTACCTCTTGATATGTATAATCCTGTTTAGTTTCCTGAGCTAAAGAGCTCAAAAGCTGCACAGGTTGGCCTTGTCCTTTTTTACGCGTCTCCAACCACCTTCCACAGCAGGGCTGCACTTTTCTGCGCTTTTTGTTTCTTATCAACTTTTCCTGAGCCATAACAGCTTCCTCAAAGTCAAGGCTGGAGATTGTAGTAGTTTGAGCACCAGGTATGGAGACTGTACCACTTATTTCTCTTGAGTGGTTGATTTCATTGATCCCACTGACATGAGGTACATCCAACTTAGGGGTCATGACATCAACACGCTCAGTACGTGTTAACTTTCTCTCGTTTTCTTGACCAGTATCAGAAGAGGATGTGCTGTCTATGTTTTTGACCAGTTTTGATAAAGTCAAATCTTTTGATATTACAGAATTTTCAAGGCCATCTTGATTAGAGATGGATGACTGATGAGATCCTGAAATCAAAGATTTGTTTTCACGACAAACAGCATTTCCATCTTTGCAAGCCAAATATTTTCTATTCTCTAAACTGTTATCCTCGGTGATGTCTGTCTTGGAGCTTGAGTCCATGTTGATGACACTTCTTCCCCCATTATCGTTATCGATGCTTCCTTCATTGGAGCCAGCAATGTAATCGCTTGTGAAGTCACTGCACAAAAGCTCATTCTCTGCTTCATTATCCAAGTCATCACACTTCATTTGTTCTTCATTGGCATTTTCATGCTCTGCAGATCTCTTCTCAACATTACCATTTCTCCCAGAGGTAGTTTTATTTGAACTATCAACGCCTTTTTGCTCTATGTCTGATTCCGCATTTCTTACACTGGGACTTGCAGCAACTGCAGACTTCAGTGGTCTGAAAACTGGTTTACCTTTGAGCTCAGGTTGCTTTTCCCTCTGACCATCGCCGTGGCCCAAATTTTCTTGAGTGACAGAAGATTTCAGTGCAGGGGGTGAAATAAATTTAGGAGCTTTTCCACAATCAGTGTTCCCACGTTCAGGTTGTCCTAGAGTTACTGGAAAACTGTCCCCACTTGAATCAGGTTGAACTTTCTTGTAAGGCGGCTTGAAGGTGGAAGACACTTTATTGTCAGCAGCAACAAGAGTGGCTGACCTGTGAGGTAGAGGAAAAAAAGCAAAACAACAGATCAATGTTTAAGTCACTTAGCTATTGCCTGTAAATTCTGGATAAAAGCTGCATTTCTTTTGCCATTTAAAATGCCATTGACATAACTACCTTGGAGAAAAAATTAAGTTCTTTTGAAATAAAACTGTTTTGGTTAGTGATACTGGCAGAAAAATTCGCGACCCTCAAGCCAATCTACCATTGACATGACACTGATGCTCTTTGAACTCTTTGTAATATTTTAGCAAAAACAGTAAGTGCTTCCTGGGGGATTCCACACCTACACCGCCTTTTAGAAATATCCATTACTTTGAAATAGCAAATGAGAGAAAAGAAGTTACCCTTATTAGGTCTATTGACATGGTACATTTTAATCACTAGCCACGACAATTTTTTGTCTATTCTCGCCGCGCCTTATGATACTCTAGTATTTGTCATTTGGTGGCTCTGTCACAACGTCAGGTGTACAAGTGCTTGGCTTACAGAAGAAAAACATCAAATTAAAAATGGAAAAAAATTGGCACATAAAATTGGAAAAAAAAATATGTTTTTCATCTTCCCTAAGTAAATTTCATATGGTTTCACTCACTCTACTTTGTCTTCCAAGCCACTTGAAAACATGACACTCAGCTTCCTTATTTTTTGGTTGGATCGATCATATTGGAATTCTGAGGAAACAGGATAAAATATATGCAGTTCTTTTCTTCCTTGCAACTGAAGTTGTTTAACATCTCCTTAGTCCCTCTTAGGGCATTTTTAATACAAAGCACTTTACAGCTAGCAACACCACGCTACGAAATGCTCTGATATCACTAGTTGCAATTTTTATTGTTTAGAATAGGTGGGAGGCAGCCTAAAATTGAAAGATTTGCAGCTTGTTGTTGCCAATTTCATATTCCTTCATGATTATTCCTTTTGCTTATCTTCGGCTGCCGAACAATGAAGGTGAGAGAAGTTTTTTTTATCCTGAAAGATGTTGTTGAGGAAATAAGAATCAAAAAATGAAAGTTACCAAGCATAAAAGCAGATTACACTCAATATTCACCCACCATCACACTTTGCTCTCAGAGGCGTCAGGAATTTTTTACATAGCACAGCAGGTCGATCGCATGGTTGAGCTGAAAGTTAGAAAAACAAATGAGTACGTGTACAAGTATCTTTTATGTCTTTTAGAACAAGCTATAACATCTCTTTGACAATGAATGAAATTCCCCAATGTGAGGCGCTATACGAAAACAACTTTTTCCTGTATAGAAGATGGAAATAATCACCACTCTATCATTTATGTCCAAAAACTTTGTATTTATTTTGAAAAGATCACATAATAAAAGTTTTCTATACATCTTTTATCATGCTCTACTTCAAAACAAACCTGAAAAACCTGTCCTGTACTACTGTACTGCCCAATAAGTGTCAAAAATACACATCAAAGATTATGTATGCGTAACACTTCTAGATTGCTTTAGTGGAAATTGAACAGAACTGAATAAAAATCCTAAACTAATAATTTTTGCAACTACTGGGATTTGGAAGAAAAGCCAGTGTAGAGAAAAATGTGACTGAGGTTACAGTAGGCAATAAGATTTTTTTTTTAAAATGTGAAATAAAAAGGAAAAATTGACCAAAAAGTGAGGGTTTATCATTGAATTTTCCTAGTATCACAGGGTAACTTAATTTCCTCACCATTTTTTAGATCCATCTTGTCAGCAAGCTGTGCCTCATCTCTAGAGATAGCTTTGACATTTCCAATAGCTTCATTTGTCATATTCAGCACTGCTAGGTAAATTGGCTTGTCTGCAGAAATATCTACTTTCATTCTCCCTTGATTGTCAGTGGTACACAAGGGTGAAGTATTGATATTTCTCATTTGACTTGGACATTCATCAGTATTATCGAATAAACTTTTGGCATGGTGAAGCGCTTTCTCTGATACGGAAACTGATTTGCCTCCAGCCGTGGAGAACCCAGAAAAACTAGGCTTGGATGCAACCAGACTGTTTGTCGTGGCACAAGATGTTTCCGCATCGTTTTCAAGGAGGGTTCTAACATGACAAAGAGATTTTTCCGTAACGGTCACTGATTTACCTGCAGCAGTGGAGAACCCAGAAAAACTGGGCTTGGATGCAACCAGACTCTTTGTCGTGGCACAAGATGTTTCCGCATCGTTTTCAAGGAGGGTTCTAACATGACAAAGAGATTTTTCCGCAACGGTCACTGATTTACCTGCAGCAGTGGAGAACCCAGAAAAACTGGGCTTGGATGAAATCATATTGCTTGTTGTGACACAAGAAGATTCTGCATCATTGTCCAGTTGGATTCTAGCATGATAAAGAGATTCTTCCGAAGCAGTTACCGATTTACCTGCGGCTGTGGAAAATCCTGAAGACTTTAATGTAGACACGGAATTCTCCACTTCAGTTTGACAACTGTTTATATCATCGTGTAGGAAAGTTCTGGCATGAACGAGAGCTTTCTCTGAGATAGACACAGATATGCCTGATGCTGTAGTAAATCCCGAGGGACATGGTATGTGTATATGTTTTTCTATAGTTTTACAAACGTTTTGACCATCTTCATCTAGGAAAGTTTTGGCATGAGAGAGAGCCTTTCCTGAGCCAGACACTTTTTTGCCAGATGCAATGGAAAACCCTGAAGGTCTGAGCTTTGATACAGTTTTGTCAGTATTGGCTTCACAGATATATTTATCACCACTAATTAAGTCATTTGCCACATCACAAGGGGTCTTTTCTGAGTCAGGCACCAATGTTTCTGATGATGAAGAAAACCTGCATAAATTGGGCTTGGACATAAGATGTTTATCCTTATTTCCCCATAAACTTTGAGCATCATCATCCAAGATAGTTTCGGCATGACATAGAGATTTTTCTGAGACACTCACTGACTTGCCAGATGCTGTGGAAAATCCTGAAAACTTTTGCATGGATATAGCCTGATCAGTTGCGGCTTCACAAGAACTTTTAGAATTATCCTCTGGACGCGTTTTGGCGCAAGAAATAGATTCTTCTGAGACAGGCGGGCTTGTCTCTGGCGCTGTTGAAAATCTGGAAGAGCTGGGACTGGATGAAATATTTTTTTCTTCAGTTTCCACACTAGTTTTATCCTCAAGTTCATCGGCACCATCATCATCAAAGAAGGCTTTGGCATGACAAAGAGATTTTTCTGGGACAGAAACTGCTTTGCCAGATGCTGTTGAAAAACCTGACGAGCTGAATTTAGATAAAATAGGGGCATGATTATCTTGAAGTTGAACAGCTTTGGCATTTTGAAGATGTTTGTCTGCATCACAAATTGCAGAGTCTGAAACTGTGTTGATTTGCATTCCTTGTTCACAAAAGACTTCTTCCCCTTTGGAATTAATTAAATCCCGAGAAATTTCAAGAAATGAACCTTTACTTTGGGTTTGAGGCTCACAAGGTTTTAACAATTCTGAGCCAAGTGTCACATCAGCTCCTTGGATTTCATTGGAGCAGGAAGCTGTTTTTCCATCGCGATCTAGTGCAAAAACTTTGTCAGAACTGGCCGACTCTGTTTGGTGGGAATTCATAGTATCACTGGGAAAGATGTATGAGGTATGTGTTTGAGGACTAGGTCTAGATGACTCTGTGAGAATAAAATTTTCCTTGGTATTCTCATCAACATTGCTCTCTGACTGCATGCCATTGGCACGAGCCCTTGACGGATCAACCTTACACTGGAACAAACACATCTCACCTACATCTTTGTCTGTACTTTCACCAAACAAATCTTGGATTTCAGAATCCTCCATATCTTTCGTGAATATGTCATCCTTTGGTAGTTTAGGACTAGCTGAAACTGAAACTTTCATTCCTAAATCTTCACTTACTTTATTTTCTGTATCTGTGGGATACTGATTGGGCTGTTTCTTGAGGAGTTCACTTTCGCTTTGTGTTTGATCTGGGTCAGCTACTAAAGTGTATGAAAATGGAGATTGTGGATCCTTTTTTCCCCACTCTTTATTTACTACCAGATTTTTATGGTCTGAGGTTAAAGATTTTCCTTCTGAAATGTTCAGATGCTCACTACTGGCCAGGAAAGAACCCTGTGCAGCCACAGGTGGCTGAGCTTGTGATGCGCATGAAGACACGGAACCAACAGCTATTGCCTTTTCATTGCTTTGAGCCAAAGCATTTCTTATGCTGTAGTTCTCCCCAGTGTCTGTGTTTGCCAACTGATATTCACCAACATCTTTTGCGGAGGTTTTTGCAGCAAGCTCCATGCTCCCCACATCAGTGGATCTCTCTGCACCCGTCTCTACAGAAATATTTTGGGATGTCAGTCTCCGACTGTTTTTTGAGAATTCCAGGCTCACATTGTCTAACTTGGTGCCTGTCAACTTAGAACTGTCTTTAATTACCTTTGGAGCTTTAAAAGGCTGAAAACCTTTGTACCTTTTGTCAAAGGCAGATGGTGCATTTTGCTTCATATCCTCTTGCAAACTTTTGACAGGTTTTGCTCCAAAAGCTTTGAATTTTGAGACAATCCCATGCAGGGAGTCATCTTGATCGCCAGCATTGTTTGATGCGCCTTCATTCAAGACCTTAAATGGCAAAGCAGGCAAAGAAAACTCATGCTTCAATTGAGTGCTGCTGCCATCTTTGATTTCTTCTGACACTGATTCCCACAGATTTTGAGCACTTATCTGAGCAGCTACAGACATGGAGATTTCTTTGCCCCCAGCAGTTGTAAAACCACACTGAATTGGTTGAATAGCTTCTTTGCTATTCAGTTTTGTCTGATATATATTGGTTCCTGCTTCAATGTTCTCACCAGTTTGATCTTGAACATCCTCCGACACAGAATCCCACAGCATGCGCGCTTTATCCTGTGCCGCAACTGACATGTTTATACTTTTCCCAGCAGCTGTTTTAAATCCACATGTGGATAGCTTATTAGCTGAGGTGTCTGAAATTTTATGAGGGACTTTCCTGACATTCGATTCATCAGACTGAAATCCTCCTTGTACTTTTTCTCCTTGATCCACTGTCCTGGACATTGTAGCAGCTGATGTGGAAGCATGTGTATCTACCTTGGAGCTGGAAACCTTAGAAAATGGAACTTTATGGACTTCTTTTACCGTGCTGGTGTTTGTTTTTCCTCTGCTCTGCAAGACTTGCTCCAGATGATTTTCAAGGTCTGTTGGGTTAGTGATTTCAGTTCGCTTGTTCAATTGGATTCTTCCAATGTTTAAGAGCTTGCTTCTTCCCTTTTCCCCCTCCTTTTCTGAGACTTTCTTTGCTTTTATAACATCTTCTAGCAGACTTTCCAAATTTACTTCATAATCATGACCTGCGACATCATCAGGATTGACATCTGAGAGCATATGACCTTGAATGAACGAGGCAGCGCTCGAAAACCCAAAAGATAATTTTGTAGCACTATTCTGTGTTGTTTCAGTTTTAAATTTTGCTGCTTCACCTGAAAATGACCTTTTTCCTGGCGTAGCAACACATTGAGCTATATCGAGACGAGATTCAGTAATCAATGGTCTACAAGTCTGCTCAATCCTGTCAATTTCACCTGCATCTAACTCCATCTGAGAAAACTCTGAGGTTGTCCACATTTGAGATGGGAAATCATCCTTGAGCTCCTCAAGTATCTTGTCGTCAGTGTCAGGAACGCTTTTAACTGGCCCTTTGTTAGTTTTGTAAACATTATTGCCTTGATCTGCTGAATCATCCTCTGTTCCTATAGAATTGTCCATTTTATGAGCAACAGCGCCAGTATGGTTATTGTTCTTTTCGCTTTGATTACCTCCATATGCTGTGGTTTTCTCTACTCTGGAAGCGTTGTGCCCCCAGAACCCTACATTGTTACTCTCCTTATCTTCTGTTATTTTGTAAGACCTGGTCGGAGAACTGGCTTCTCGTGGAACTTCCATGTCTTCTTCTGTGTCTGGTGCACCGACAACCATCTCCTTCGCCTCTTGACCTGCTGCAGGTATTACTGGTTCCTCTGTATCTTCAAATACATCGGAAAACTTGGCAAAACCTGAAAAACATAAAGGGGAAAAATATTAACAAACTGCCATGAAAATAATAAAAAAAGGAGAAAAAAGACATATTTGAAGTCTATTAAAATTCAAAGGTATTGATATGTAGAGTACTCTTTTCTCTGAGATTTTTAATGCTGAAAATTGTATGAATTCTCTAGAGGGAAATAAATTTTTTTTTTTGTTTTCTAACTGGGGTATGACATGAAAAAAAAAACAAGAAATCAATTATCAAATTCTGTGTTTCTTCATTCAGAATTCCCTCGTCTGTCTCATTATGTTACATATAATTTGCAGAATGAAAATAAAATTTAGGAAAAAAAAAAAACATATATAAATAGAAAGGCTCACTCTGTGTTTGCAAATGTTGAGATTTGATCAATTCACTTGAACTTTCTATTTCTATTTTTCAGCTACCTATTTCCATTCCACATTGAATAAGTCTCAAAATAATAGATATTTTCAATCAGACTTATTGGACTGTATTGTCTACCAAAACATAAAACCGTAGCATTTCATAAGACCCATAAAGACATATCATTATCTACTGTCTACAAGCTATGAGCAAACATTTTCTTAACCTCTGCATTCATTTGGAAAACAAAAAGACCAATTCGCAGGATAGACTAACATAAGCAGCAACAAAAGATAGAGAAAAGCCGGTTAAGTACTTACCTAAGAAAACTTGAGAGCTTTTCCTGCCTTTGTTTAGCCTCAACTCTTTAAGTTCATCCTGCTGATCATTACTTCTAGCACCTACATGAGACCTGCTGGACTGGTTTGACTGAGCTTGGTCAGTGGGCTGGGAATTTTTCCAGAGTGAGAAATCAGCTTTCACCGAGATTTTATCATTAGTGTTGGCCATGCCTGAGATGTAAGAGGCACTAGACTTTGACTCTGCACGACTTTCTTGTAATCTACCTGGGGCAGCTGGAAGATGAGCATGTGTTCCGCGATGGTGAGGGGAAAATTCTGTGGAAATCAAAACTGTAGTATGGCATTCTTCCTGCTTGGTTACTGTGCTCACTGCACCAAAACGTTCGTCTTTGCTGTATTTTCCCATAATTTGCTTCTGAATCGCTGCGGGATATATAAATTTCTTCCTCTTGGAAGTTGTGAACAGCGTAATTGTTTTCAGACTACTTTCTTTGTCTCCCTGGAATGACATACCTGAATTGGTTTTGGTCATTGACGATGGAGGGGTGAGAGAGTTGTGAGAATCTGGTACACACTGTGTATCTATCACTGACTTAACATCTTGAGGTTTCCTGACAAAAGAGTCGGAGTTCTCTGGGGCGTGAACTAAAGATAGGTTGACAGGGTTGACAGCACAGACTGAAGCAGGGGATAAAAGCCCAGTTGCTTGGATATTATCAGTTTGATTTCCCCCAGGAATAATTGAACTCACTTGATGATTTAGCTCAGAATGACTCTCAGCATTCTGAGCAGCTGCACACATGATATCGTCATCACCATCTTCCAACATGCAAATACTTGCCAATGGCTTTTGTAGATTGGAATTTTTGCTAACACTCAATTCAGTTTTAATTTCGATATGAACATTACTACTTTTTGAACTGATATTACAATATTCCTTGTTAATATTTTGGCTGAGGGGGTCTGATTTATTGCTCAAAGCTGTTTTGTTATTGTTTGATAAATCTGAATGTTCTATCTCAGTCACTCCATTTGTCTCGGTTTCATCCGTGTCCAGTTTTCTCTCAGTTCTAGTCCTCTTTGGTTCTTTTGAGTTGTCAGGCATTGAAAGTATCTGACTCGGGAATGCAGGAGAGAGTGATGGAGACAGATCATCAAATACAAACTCATTTGTTGTGCAGTTGTTTTGTAATTCGTCATTTTTCACTGGAGTCGTAACTTTGACTTTTTCTCTCCTGGAGTGTACATCTATAGTGTTCCTTATTTCATTGAAACTTTCAGAACTTGGTACAAAGTATTCCTGAATGCTTGTAGGATAAGTTGTGCCATTATCGTTATTAGAATACAAATCAGATATATCTTCAATCTGAGAACTAACCAAAACATCTTGTGATGGAGAATCATAAGGTATAGATTTCTCAGCACTTTGTTGTAGAAGTTTTGAAACATCTGCATTACTTGTGACAGAAGTTTCAGAGTCTTGAGAAGGTGTTTCATTCGAATCTAAAGCGTTCTTCATTACTGCAACAGTACCATCAAGTGCAGATGCTTCTGCTAAAATCATATCCGTTGAGGATGTTTTAGCATTTTCGGATTGCGACGACAAAGACGAGCTGCTTGAAATGGAAAAACGTACATGCTTCTTGACCGATGATCTTGGAGTTTGCAAATGTTTTAAAATAGATTGTGGGGTTGAAATATCCTTTATCTTTGAAAGTTTGTCTTTTTCATAGTTGCTATTTTCCATAAGGTATGGGTATGTTTCACTAATAGGAGAACTAGCAGCCTTAAAATGGTTTTGTGTTGTATTATCTTCTTCGCATGCATTATCACTGGCCGCAGTCAGCATCTTTGAGGATAGACTTACATTCATTTTGACTACAACGTTATCAGGATCTTGCTCACATTTGGTTTTATCACAGTTTTGCTCTTGCTGTGGATTTTCATCAACATCTCCAGGATCAGATGATGAATCATAACTTTGACTTGGAAATATCATTGCTAGAATAGATTCCACACAGGGATGTTTGGTGCTGTCTGTAATAGTATTTTTGTCTTTTTCTGCTGTAGCTTTTATTGTTGGTGATACTTTGAAGGTTGGTGGTAGTGTAGGGTCTGTTTTTATTAAATGAGCTGTTGCACTATCAAACATATCTGTCTGTTTCTTGCAATCATCCTCGACCATTTCCATCTCCTCTGCAGTGAAACTGTCAGAAAATTCTGATTCTGTACCAACATTGACCTCTTCCGAGTCTATACCCTCAGAATTGCGGACATTCATAGCTTTCTCTACAAGTGTCTTAGTTTCAGACCTGTGATTGAGAGATTTATTATCGCACTTGATTGCTTGATCTCCGTTCAAACACGTAGAGGAGTAGAGTGGTGCTGTGAGAGTGTCTTGATCATCTTTCAAAGTCTCGTTATTGCAGGCAGAAATCAGGTCGAGAGAGTTGTCAATCACTGAGTCCCTTTCTGAGCAGATTGTCTCCTCCTGCTCGACAGTTACTTCCCCCTCAATGCTACAGTCTGCAATCCTGGACAAGCTGTCATTGCTCCATGTCTTTTGTCCAGGGGAGAATAACATCCGATTCAAGACCTGAAGAGGTATATAAAAAATTAAAAAAAAAAAAAAAACGAGACAAAAAATATACTTGTTAGGTTAATTCATCTCTGATTGAAAAGCCTGCTCTGGGCATCAGCCCCCTTCAACACAGACCTGGGAGTGGTTCACTGAACTTACAAATCTTTCAAAAATATTTTTAAACGTGTCAAAAATATGTATTACTGGAACAACACTAATAAATGCACTGAGAAATGATGGTGTGGACAAAAAACTGCTGTTGCTAATTGTATTGTAGATTTAGAGGAGGCTGACTACCGGAATCATTACAACTTAGAACTATATATAGCTTGAGCCCAGCAGAGGTTAGAAATAGGATCAATAAAGATGCTTACTCTTTTTTGCGGGATTTCTTTGTCTAACCACTTTTCAGCACTAACCTGAACATCACAGGTCAACAGAAAACACAAAAAAGAGATATTTCAAGAATCACCACTTATACTGAGAATATTTCTGACTCGTAAGGCTTCTGCTAATGATGCTTTTACCTTGAAACAAAACAAACACACACACACACACCGAAGATAAGATATGGAGAGTAAAGTGAATAATGGAAAAAAAAATTGAATGGTGATCTTGTGAGAGTTGATCTCTTCCCAGCAAAAACTTGTCAGTTTTAAAACATAGTGGAAGATAATAAAGACTATGGAAATTAATTAAAACAATCAAAAAAAATTTAAAAAAAAACGGAAGTTTACAAAATATGTCACCTTTGGTTTTCCGTTTTGTTGCTTTTTCCCTGTTGAGCCTGGTGTTTTCACTGAGAAGAGAAAAAGGAATATTATGTTTAAAAAGAAATTGACAAAGCGCAAGACATCTGAAAACCATGTTGATTAGTTGACATTTTCTGACCTGCGTGTCAACGCAGCAGTTATACATTCCTCAACATTTATTTTGAAACTATCTTTAGCAATCACATGGAGAATAGCTAATTTTGTAAAATTCCAGTCTATTTTTAGATCCTTTTACATGCTCATCATCGTGTAAGTACAAATAAATGGGCAGTGCACTTTTGCACACTTTTGTTTTGTACCGCACTTAAAAGCCTTCTATTAACTGTTAAAAAGGATCTTTAAACTGATTGGGAATGTAAAGAGTGTGTCACACATATTCACAAGTTATCTTTTTGAGATACTCAATCTTCAAGATCACTTTCTTATAATCATAGCAGAAAAAAAAAAACCTCAGGCATCTGTTTATTTTTCTTCAGCAGGCTGGATGGGCATTTTGGGTTGAGAGGTTGCATACATAATTCATAATACCCATCTTTACTTCCAAAATTTCAGGCAAATCATAATTTAAATTATTTCCTAGGCTTACAAGGCGACGAAATCTCAGTTTTCCCAGAGGATTTCCCAGAGCCCTGGGTGCAGCCAGGAGACTGAAAGCTGTAACCAGAAAAGTGAGAGGCCTTGCTGGCTATGTCCAGTGGTGTGGCCATGGCACTGGTCCAGCTGAGGTCAGCGTTGCTGGTACATAAGTTTCCACATGATGATGATCTGCCGGACCCATGGATGAAGAGATAACACAGGAGAACAAGGTTCACAATAAGGCTTAAAGCAGTGTGAAATGTTTTTGTTTGGTAGTTTTGAACAGATCCATCAAATTCAAAATGTGCAATCTCACCTCAATATCACCCCTGACCCCTCATTTTGGAGGTAAGTATAAAGAGTCTTCATCTGATGTTTTTGTAGTGAGAAGCATTAAGAGTCTGATCAGTCTTAACTTTCATTTACTAAACTTAGATGGATAGTTTCTAGCATAACCATTTTCTCTACACAAATCATGAACCTGTACGAATCTGTGTAGCCACATATTCTAGTTACTTTGTTATTTACAAGTCATCTTTTTTTTTTTTACAGTGCCTGCATCATAAGTTACATTTCTATTCCAAAAGATACATTACTGATAGGATATTTAAAAACGTTAATTTTTCTGAAAAATAGCTATTGGGGCTACTGTTACATGACACCTAAATTCAAAGCACCAACAATTTGTGATAATGAATTCAAAACAAAGATTTCATGCTGCTTTCATTTGTGATTGACAAAATTCTGGTACATTGAACTTTAAATTAAAGGTACTAGTGGCCGGCATTATATCCTCATTGAATGCAACATCTTCTTATAATTAATGAAATTTTATCTAAGTCAAAACAATCATGATAAACTTAAGCCTTAACTATCTGGGATCCTTTTAGTATTTATTTACATCAATGTTTAATATCTACCTGTTGTTTGTACCAAGCTCAGACATAACCTTGGAGGAACAAAGTTGTGCTTCCACAGAGGACACATTTCCTGCAAAGATAAAATTGTCATTAATATCAATATTTGTAAGTATTTAATACAAGAAATAAATATGGACAATTCAAGTTGATTGATTTGTAGTATATGTGGGTGTTTTGTAGAGATTTTGATGTTTAAAAAGTTAATATTTTAGGTCCGATGATTACTTTAACCTATATATAATTCACCCCTATCTGTCAAAAGAAAAATTACACTTAACAAATGTATGAACCAAGATTTAAAAAATGCACTGACTTAGTAAGTTAGTTAAAGAGAAAAAAAAATGCTTCCAATAAATCAATAGCTTAAAAAAAACTGCTGAAATACTGAACATATCAAATTTATGATTACACATTAATACCATCGCCACTTAAGATATAGGTAGGGTGATATGTACATGTACCATTATACTTGCAAATGGATTTACACATCATTTGAGAAATTAGCTTTTTTAATAGCATTAAATCTCTTTAAGTGCTCAAAGTGTTTCACAAAGAATTCAGATGGGCCAGTGATAAGCATAATATTTTCCTGGTCTTGAAGATAAGTAGTTGCCAGGACAAGTGTATCACTCGAACATACTAAACAGATCTGTCAATGCCTACAACTAAGTACTTATTTTACACGCAAGAGCAATGAGGGAAATTATGTGAAGACCCTTCCTAACTATTTCATGTTTTATCTGCTTCGATTAAGATTTGAACTCGTAACCTCCCGGCCTAAAAGCAGAGAGTCTGTATCTCTTCCACACCATTGCAAAGGCATATGCCAATGCCTATAAAATTTCCAAATCTCTGTCAAGTGAGATATTTAGTCTTTCCAGCACAAAATTAGTGTTAGTGACATATGGACATGAAATTTAATTTCTTGTGACTGATAGGCCTCAGTTTATATTGATCACATGGTTTTTTCATTTAAGAGGATTAATTTAGTTTAATTTGATATGAATACAAATTTCAGAGTAAGTTTTCGACCCTCTACATTTGTAGCCATCTGAAAAGGCTGTTGTTTTGTTAATTATTTTTTTTCAATGTCACCATCAAGATCCATAACGTGATTAATATTGAATTTTCAATAATATGTATATATGATTGAACAACTATAGAATGAGTAGATTATGGTATTGTATAATTGACAGTATAATATTATATTTCACGAAAAAAAAATTTGCTCCACAAATCAATCAAAGCAAAGAAAACTTACTACAGTGGTATAAATATTGTAAAGTTTAATCTCTCTGGCGTTTAACCTTGGCAATAGAATCAAGTCATGGAAACATAAATGTTCATAATGGCTGAAACTATCAGTCAAACAAGAGCTGGTTGATTTATAATATTATAATTTACTACTGTTTCTCAAATCATGAAGAAAACCTACAAACCTTTGATTCTGATTGCTGCAACTCCACCTCTTGGACAAGGCGACCAATTTTTCTCAGCATCCAACGAAGATACATTCTCATTGTTCTCTTTTGATGAGGCACTGCTCAAGTAAGATTCTGTGAGGTCTTCAAACCAGCTCAAACTTGTCTCCCCTAGCTCTGATTATGAATATATAAATATTGTAACCACAGCATGTTTCAAATTAATGTTAGGTCTTACTCCACCAATGTATAAAATATAATGTTAGGTCTTACTCCACCAATGTATAAAATATAATGTTAGGTCTTACTCCACCAATGTATAAAATATAATGTTAGGTCTTACTCCACCAATGTATAAAATATAATGTTAGGTCTTACTCCACCAATGTATAAAATATAATGTTAGGTCTTACTCCACCAATGTATAAAATATAATGTTAGGTCTTACTCCACCAATGTATAAAATATAATGTTAGGTCTTACTCCACCAATGTATAAAATATAATGTTAGGTCTTACTCCACCAATGTATAAAATATAATGTTAGGTCTTACTCCACCAATGTATAAAATATAATGTTAGGTCTTACTCCACCAATGTATAAAATATAATGTTAGGTCTTACTCCACCAATGTATAAAATATAATGTTAGGTCTTACTCCACCAATGTATAAAATATAATGTTAGGTCTTACTCCACCAATGTATAAAATATAATGTTAGGTCTTACTCCACCAATGTATAAAATATAATGTTAGGTCTTACTCCACCAATGTATAAAATATAATGTAGCAAGACCAGAAATCATCAATTTTTTGCAAGACAAATAGCTAAGGTAGTGATAAGGGTTGCAGTCGAAGGTGTCAGGCAAAAATATTCCAATATCGGCTGGACCGATCTTTCATCATGTTACACCAAAGTAAAATGTAGAAAATAATAATTCAAATGAAACAAATATTAAAAAAAATTGGTTGAAAATGACATGCACTGGGGGCAAATTAAGTTGATAAACCCTGCTGTTTTTGTGATGAGCGCACTAGGTCTGACACTGCATCTGTTCAAATTTGCTGTAAAAAGTTACAATTACAGTATTTTTTTAATCTTTCAGATGACTTTTTTTTCAATCAATGATATCTACAGAAAAAAAAAATATATATATATATATATGTACATATATACAAGGCTGATAAAAATTGGCTTAAAGCTACAAATTATACACTTTCATGGTTTGATTGGCCTTACATCCAATGAAGGGGATTTATCTCCTTATTTTTTTTTTGTTTTACAATATATTCCATGTGTTTTTCAGTCCACCTCTTGCAGACAGAACCACAACTTACCCTTTAAAACAGCATCTGACAATAAGTCCTCTTCATTGCCTGACCCAGATAAAGCCAAATGGGAGAGTGAAAGATTTTTATGAGCTGATTTGCAGCACCTGCAGACGTCCATTGTGAGTTTCACAATGTCTTACTTATTGTTTCATTCATCACTTTATCTTCAGAAAAAACGAATTCAATCTGCATAAAGAGACAAGATAAGATTAATTCTCCAAATTAAAACATGTGCAAACTTCAGTTTCTAAATCGACATAAAATAAAATAAAATATTCAACATAATTAAGTTAAACACACTAAAATATAAACCAATAAATTCTGAGGTCAGTCACAGGAACTATTTAAATATTTTTTTTACTTTTTACTTGTTGGACTATCAAAACAAATAACTGTTTAAAATCTGTTTCTTCTATTTACGTAATAGAAGACTAATATGTGTTACCACAATAAACCACCTTTGAAAATGGTTTCCATTTTTTATAAATTTTAAATCATTTTTTTTTACTGCAATCACATGAATATATTTAAAGTACACCAGAAAATGTTATTCATTCAATGCTATTTTGCGCCAGTCTAAGATATCATACATTTAAGGTAGAAGAGCAGTTTTATATTTTTTTTCTTAATCTTTGCAAACAATTCTTTTTGAAACATAATTACATTAGCATCATTTATACATATTGTTCTTTTTCTTGCTTAATAAGGTCAAAACTTAAACAAATTGCTGTAATTAAGTGCTCATAGTTCAAGTAAACTATTTCTGCAATTTGTGATCCATCTCCGTTTTTGGTGTCTTTTTATATGTAAGGCAAGGCTCAAACAAAAATATAATCTAAAAGTCTTAAAATTGGGAATTTTGTTCGATTTGAGTAATGATTAGATTTTCTCTTTCAGTTTCACAACACAAGCAATCACATTTTCAAAGAAGCAAAAAAAAAATATCCGGACAACACCTGTGACTAATCTGTTGGGACGTTTTAAGGAACAAAAAAAATTTACTTTAACTTTTTATGTTCTCTAAAAACTCTTGCTGGCTGGTGTCTTGAGAATCTTAATACCAGCTTGTAAAATTAGTCTTTGTGGTCTGCAAAGCAGGCTGAATCCAAATTGGCAAATTTAAGTCACAACCTAAATTAGCTCTTCATCTCTATAATAACAGTAAAATTTATGTAATTTGAAAGCTGATAAAAATTGTGGCAAAATGAAACAGTTCTATAATATTTACAACACGGCAACGAAAATCCTCAGAATTCTGAATCTTTAGGTTTTTCTTTGATCTGCCTGGGCTGACCACGCGCATCCCCGTGGGACTATGATAACCAGCAATAAAACTGTCCGGGTGCAATTAATGACCTCGCCCACCGTCAGAGTAGGGGCAGATAACTGAGAGAGGTACAAGACTTGAAATTTAGCTGTTCCCAAAACCCATTTTAGTCATAATCTTATCGGTTTTCGTTGGATATTTGTATTTCACAGTATTCATCAAGTTTTCACCTTTATTCAGATTGTTTTTTATGTGAAATGTGTTAAAATTAAGGTCTCTAGAGCTATTTTTAAAAAGGTATGTAAACATTTGAAATTGTGGTAGATTACATTTTTAATGGGTCATAACTAGTGAATCGCACCTACGATTTTAATGCTTGTTTTTTTAAAACCCGCAGAAACCCTTTGAGTAGGTATTATAGCAAAAAATATGCTTGCAAAGCAAACATGAAAAAAGTTATGATGCTTCAAGTCAGCTCTAGCACATAATTGGCAGAAATCATAACCATACCTTATTAATTTTTACCAATATCATTGGTCTATGAATTATTGAATATTTTAAGTTTCATCCTGTTAATGTAAGAGATTTTTAGTTTGCAATAAGCTTCTCATATTGTTTTAAAAGCATGTATTCTAAAACCCTCAAAACAGAACTAATCTTTTTCCTCGATACCAAGAATAGACAAAAGAAATTATCTACATTGCTGGAAAAATATACAATAGCCCATATGTTTAGGGTAGAAGGTAAAGACTACAAATTGAATGAACACATCAGACATGTCCTTAAATATTTAGTCATATAGCTCTGCCGAACAAGACAAGATAGATAAGGCAAAACTGGAAATGAAGCGGTACATTACTTACAGACAGACATTTCTACACAGCATTACCCCTAAGCATTACATTAGTGACATACACTGCATAGATTTTATCAAAAAAAATCAACCTTGGATTGATATTTCATGGAGTGCAAGGTGGGAAATGTTGCATTCGACGATAGCAAAGATAGAGAGACGGGCTTCAAGTATTCAGAGAGAAAGTAAGAAAATATATTCATCTGCCTTACAAAATGTGCCAGGACTTAAATGAGAGTGGGGTGGGGGGGGAGGAGATTGATTACATTATACTTCACGACTCCATGTTTTAAATGTGCGAGTACTATAGTAAAAACCATGTTCAGAATTTATAAGCAAGTATAGTAGAATGATAGCACGAAGGCAAACTACTTATCTTATTTAGTTCTGATCGTCTAACTTGTTACTGTTAGAAAACAATCCCTGTAATTCGTGGGTGGCATAAATTGCCAATATCAAGCAATCCTGCACCATTAACACGCCTGTTATCAAGAAACAAGAAACACTCCAGTCCAGTTACCCCTCTGTGTCCCAGTAGCTGTCAGCTCTCTAGATAACCAGATGGACTATAAGTCCCGCAGCCGAACAGCCCCTGTTTAGGCGTGAGTAATTTTTATGGCATCTGTTTCTTCAAATATTGCTCTCTTTATACAGAATTTTCTGCCGCTTTTATGGTGTGACAGAAAAATTATACTCATTTAAAAACAGCTCAAAATTTTTGGAAAATTTTATGCAAAAAGCCTTTTAAAGTAAGGCTATTGCTATTAAGTGTACAGACTTATTTCTACATTATTGGTATCATTGCAAACTTTAAAATCTCTTCTTTTCATTTATAGCTTTTTCTTTTGAACTTCAGTACCTCAAATAAATATTTAGAGGCTTGTAATTATGGTTAAATCCGAGAGAAATTCATTCAAAATCAGCTGCCAGCGCAGGTAAATTTTTGGGCCAGCAGCGCCCGTCATGACCGAAGTTTGACCTCATGAGTGTCGTTAATGGGTGTTTGCCGGGCAGAGCAACAGGTAACCTAAAGATCGAGTAGTTTGTCGCCGTGACAAACAAAACTGATTTTATGGAAATAAAGTTTGTTTCCCTTCTGACAGTTAATAAAATAAACCTTGCAAAGCTGCACCAAAGGGTATTTGAGGAGCTATATTCGACGTTCAGACTCACAGGGAGATTATTTGGTGGTCAGATCCATCACAGCATCAGGAAGACCATAGGGTAATTTTCAAGGTCTATGTGGGAACTCTGAAACATTGAAAAAGAGAAATACACAGATTATCAACATAAAATACATAGGACATTAACGGAAGAGAAATGGAAGAGGAAAAATTAAAAAAAAAATTTATACTGAAGCCAGTGGTAAACAGAAAAATATGATTTGTGTCTGCCTGTCTCTCTTGCTCCGTTTTGTTTCTTTAGACTCAGTTGACTATTAACCCTGAAATGATGATACTCTTTAAAAGTAAAAAAAAAGGAAATGAAGCATTGCAATGGATTTTATGGAAGAGAAAAACAGGAAAATAATAGAAAGTAAACTAGTGATTGCAAGAGAGCATTACATGCTACAGAAATCAATGTTAATTTTCTTTTTTTTAATTGTTATGGTTGCTTTCTAAATGGATAGCGAAATCCAAGATTTTGACATACCTTTAAAACAATGTAATGTAAAGAACATGTTTCATCATAATTAGATGAGCTTCTTAAAGTGTTAAACGTACTTACTGCCAAGTTCAGTGTCTAGATATTAACAATTTCAAGAGCCACCCACTGATCTAGAAAGACCGACAGCAAAGCATCCCACTCATCAAGGCCTATCTCAATGCTATTCTGTGAAAATGCGATTGAGTAATGGCATACAAGCAATATAACTTGCAAATACTGAAACAATAGAAATCTAGATCTAGAGTCTAGCTAGATCTAATACTATTTTACTATTTTGCTTCAGACATCTCACCATTCATTTCTGATCATCAGTTACGATGCACTCTAAGCTTATGGAGTAGAAACAATCCGAGATAATGCATAGACTATTTAAATGCGAGTAAAATATTAGGCACAGGAGATATAAGGCTAGATAAGGATCGATAATAACTTCGTGGAGAGCAAGTTTTGGTTTACATCGTTGCTTCATAACAACAAAAGTCTGCGCCATTGAAGTATAAAAAGCCGAACTTCCGGTTCAGTCTAGCTTGATTCGTAAAGTCTGTTATCTCCACTTCGTTGTGCTATAAGCTTAGCGGCTAGTAGATAAGGAAGGGTGAGGGGTAGAAGCACAGGTTCATGAGACACGTTCCCTAATTTGTGGGCAGGACCATCCTCCATTTTTCCTTAATTTGTGGTACCATCTGTCAAGACAAAGTTAGAACCGCAGCTTATATATATATATATATATATATATATATATATATATATATATATATATATATGTTTGTGTGTGTGCCCCTCTCTCTCTCTCTCTCTCTCTCTCTCTCTCTCTCTCTCTCTCTCTCTCTCTCTCTCTCTCTCTCTCTCTCTCTCTCTTTCTTACAGGCTCCAGCCTCGTCACTTATTTTCTACTCACTGAGCGTTGTGATCAAATCTACTAACTGCACTACGGGTGTTTGTCTGTTTGTGTGAGTTGTTGGATGTCTAATAGTTTGTCCTGATCAGTTTAGGTCAGGGTATTAATTTGTCTTTGCACGAAAGTAGTCTTTTTTTTTTTTTAGAATGACAGCTTAGAGGTACCTTCCGCTAAATGTATCTGCTTGTGGACTGAAAAAGCTTTCCGACGCTTTATTTCTGGGAATTTCTCTACCGCTTCCTAGAAAACATGCGAAAAGACGCCAGCGACGTGTCATAATTTGTGGAAATAGAGAAAGTTCGTTTCATTTGTTATAGAGTTTTGATTATCTTGATTAAACGTATTATTGTCTAAGATATCTCAGTTGTTTTTTGTGTTGTTTTGGTGGGGTTTTTGTTTTGTTTTGTTTTGTATTTGTTTTTTTATTGCTACGGAACGCATCTAGTTGTTAAGCTCCTGTCTCAGCCCATGCTCCACAGTTGAACGCAAACACCGAGTTAACTAGAAAACTATAAACTTTTTATCATTGCTTTTTTTTTTATTTTGACAACCCCCTCCCTGCCCCCCCCCCACACACACACTTTTTACCACACCCACTCTTTTTCTTGTCATGATCAAGATATTTCGATGTTTAGAAAACGCAACAGAAGATCTTTGGGTCTATGTCAGGAAGAGAATGTTTAAGAATTTCTCCTATAAAATATGGCTACAATCTCACGGGGTTCAATTCCTTGTATTGCCATTTTTTTTTCTATTTTATCTCCAACCTTCAGTTGTTCACATTGTTTCTTTTAGTTTTGTGTAGAATTGTATTTCTATATTTCTTTCACTCTTTTCTGGTCATTATTTGGTGATATGTATTTTGAGTCTTCTTTCTTATTCTTACCTCAAGGAAAGTTCCGATATCATACTGTTTGGTGTGGTGTGATCTATTATGTTGCTTATTTTATGGCCTTCAAAATGTTTTTTTTTAATGACTCGTTTGGTGAGGTTTTTTTTGTTTTGTTTGTTTGCTTGTTTTCTTGTCATGTCCTGGGTTCTATAAGCTTTTAAACACACCGTTTTCTCTACTGTGTTAAAAACGGGTATTGCTTATCTACTGTGTACTTGTTGTTTTGCTGACCTATCTTGCTCGATTTATAAGTTTGCCTAAACCCAAATTTTGGTATATTATTCACGAAAAGCATAGGTTTAATGATCATCGGAGAGCAGTAAAATTCCTTCAGTTTTAGTGCTGTTAATAACCAGCCAATAGCGAACATTTTGTTCAGAGTGTTTCCCGCTAGGAGCTCACAGAAAAACAGAAACTAACTATTTCTTATAAGAAATCTTTCCAAAACAAGCAAAAGAGAGAAGTAACAAACAAAAAATTTGATGCATTTTTATTTGCTTTGGAAATAAGTCATCCTTGCAAAGACTGGGGAATCTTTTGCTGAGCTGAAAATATAAAATGAAAAAAGAGTTTCGGTAAAAAACGATAACACATCATGAAATTCCAAATGATCATTTACTGCGTTCTTCTCTGTCAGTTATAAATTTCTTTTCCTCCTCATCTTCCTCTCTCTCCGTTTACCACTGATTCTTTTCAACACATATACCTGTGCTATTACAACTTCTGATTTTTTTTTTTTTACTTCTAATGCTGCTGCTGATGTTACTACTACCATTACTACTACTACTACTACTACTACTACTACTACTACTACTACTACTACTACTACTACTACTACTACTGCTGCTGCTGCTGCTGCTGCTGCTGTTACTCCTATTACTACTACCACTACTACTGCTGCTGCTGCGGCTACTACTACTACTACCACTACTACTACTACTACTACTACTACTACTACTACTACTACTACTACTACTACTGCTGCTGCTGCTGCTGCTGCTGCTACTACTACTACCACCACTACTACATGAACTAATTTTTGCGTAAATGGGAAAGGAATAGTCTGTTTGTAGAAAATGCAAAAAGTTATAACTCACATTAAAACTATATTTTAACTTTTATAGAGTAAGAAAGATAACCAAACATTTTACATTTCAACCTTTTTATCTCTGATCAATCAAGTTTCACCGAGACATAATTTGTTTCTGCGTCATCCTAGCCTTACGCCTACGTTTTAGATGGGATCCGGGATTTCACACGGCCCACATGAACAACAGTTGTCTAGTTGGCTGTGGATTACACAGCTTGAAGTCAGCGAAAGCAATAATTATTGCTGCAGGATTTGTTTCGCATTAAAAAAAAATTAATAAGTATACTGTTACGATTAGCACACATCGCCATCTAAAAAAAGTATAAATCATTTTAAATGTAAGTATATTACGACATAGTTTATACAAAATATGAGCTCGATTGTCTGCTGCTTTGATGAAAAAGAAATTAATTTTCATAAAATTTCAATAATATATTTTTCCACCTTTTTTCTTTTTTTTTTTTGATCGAAGGCGGAAATACAGGTTCCGGCTTGCCGGAAGACGGAAGTAAAGTTGATAAAACAGAAGCGAAAGATGGCTGCGTTTCACTACAACTTCGCTATTATCTGCCGAGTTCCAAACGCTTTGAAAAACAGAAGCGTAGGGTCAGAACACTACGCAGAAGGAATAGATGTCGAAAAAGCTAAGCAAGAATATGCGACTATCAGAGAAGTTCTAAAAAACTGTGATATTAACATTATAGAACTGGTGGAAGACGAAAGCTACCCAGATTGTTGTTTCGTTGATGATACCGCTGTTGTTATAGGAAATACAGCGCTCATAGCCCGCCCCGGTCACAGTTCGAGACAAGGAGAGGTTTGTACTCTTTTTACGTTTACAGAATAAGAATGTCACAGCAAAAAAGGGGATTGTTCAAACTGTTTAATTATTTTTACACACAAATTTAGATACAAGAACTTAATTCCTTTGAGAATAAAGGAAATCGACTTGTTATCACTTTAAATCTAAATTAGATCTAGAATCTAGATCTAGATCACGCTAGATATTTAAATCTAGATTTAATATTGAGAATAGGCTACCCTGCTAGATCTAGTTTCGACAGACCAATTTGTTCCAACCGGAAAGAGTTTCTTTTAGGTAGAACTTTTTTACATAGAAGAAACAGCAGCAACTCTATCTATAGTGTGTTTCCTACTTTGTACTTATTGTTATAAAATGATTTAAACTTATGTTAATTTTTCTTCTTTGAGTAACCCCCAAGCAAAAACCTAGGTAGACTTGATTAAATCAAATCAGAATCGATTTAGATCCAGATCTAACGAAGCCCTCTTTGGTGTGTAAATTAGTCCATAACCTGAAGGAACTCTTTCCTTCCAACCACCACAGGATTTAAAGATCAAAACAAATATGTTCGTTTCGCATTAAAAACAAACACAAATTTGTAAGGCCACTTAAAATGACTACCTAGTTCAATGGTTTGTCTCGCATGCTTAATAGGATTTATAGAGGGTTTTGAAATGTTTTGTAAAACAACTTTGGGATTTAAGAATATTCCCATGTAAAATTGCGTGATCTAGAGTAGCTTTTCCATATTTTTTTTATTTTATTAGCGTCCCAAAAAAATCTGATGACCCATTAGGCCTACATTTTTCAGGTTACGATCTTTATATTATGATTAGTTCTTATCTTAGAAACCTATACAATTTACCCATCCAGCACCTCTAGTATTAGTAAACCTAGATCTAAAAATTTTGTCATATATTTAAAACTAGATCTAGATCTACAGAATAATCTAGACATCAATATTCTTTATATAAATTATAGTGTTACACAACAGCCAATATCCAACATCGCTCCTGTTTACCGTTATGAAATTGAGACACTTTGAAAATGATTTAACTGGCACTGGAAAATCACTTGGTTTGTAAGTTTGTGCATCTGAGATTTAAATAAAGGGCTACGAAACTTGATGTGTTTTAAAATTTCTGTTCATCTGACCAGAATAAGAGGATTTTAAAGTTCATAATCATAGTAAAAAATCAGCCATGGACCTACACTAAGTGTGCCTTCTTCTCATTATCTTTGAGAGAGGTTGGTCAAATTACACTTATGTAAACTCCATGAAAATGTAAGTTTCGTGACTACTTTTTAGAATTATGTCATCAAGTCGGTTATTTATGAACCACTAATTATTTTCCCAATGGATAAAACATTTAATCAATCTTCGACAAAAGACTATTTTATTTGAATAGATACAGAAAATTCAATCCTATTTGAATTTTAAGGGCATCAATTGTTTTAAGTTTAAAAGAATGGATCTGTTACAACTTAAGTTTGCC
>JAWDGP010000964.1:15000-20877 GCA_033675545.1 Elysia crispata | reverse complement strand
TGGATATAGTAGGGACACCTACAGGGAAAGTATAAGGGCAACAAAGAGATATAGCTTGAGAGAGAGAAAGAGGGAAATACTGAAATAAAAAGAGAGAGATCTGAGAGAAAAAGAGGAAAACACTGAGAGGAGAAGAGAGAGATTCAAACATATACAGGGAGTATGGACAGACAGATATTGAGGGATAAAAAAACACAAGTGAGAATAAAACATTTTTTTTTTTTACCATTTGGAATAGAATACGAAAGAAAAGCCAAAGGTGTCAGAAAAATGGGAATAAAATAATTAAGAAAAACAGATTTCTAAGATACACCAAGCCGAAAAAACAGAAATTAAAATCAGGAAAACATTCTGACGTTATTGTCAGTGATCAGGAAGGAACTTTGAAGATATTGAAGATTCATGAACAAAAATGAACAAAGCATTACATTGTATGTAGGGAAAATTTACATTGCTGAACTATATAAAGATATACATTATAATAAACGACCCCCCACCCCGCAAAAAAAAATAATTCACATTGGACCAACAAAAACAAACCGAGAAAAAAAATGGTACGGTGTAAAGGGAAAAACACCCAAGGGAAATGCCACATTATTACGAAAAGTACTTTTGTGAATGGGAACTTAATGTTCCAGTCCATTTCTATCACTCTAGGATCAATTTAGGCTGACGCAGAGCAAACTGGACATAAACTGCACCGTATTTTTAGACAGAGTGTCTTGTTCTTTATAATTCTGAGGACTGAAATCTTTAGAACGATTTAGGTTGTTTTACTAGCACTTTACATGTGGAAACTCATTCAGTCGGCAACACTTTCTTGACTGTTTTCGTTGTTTTCTTTCTTCTTCTCGTAATTTTATCTTTCTGTCGCTTCCCTTCTTCAAATGTTTTGTCTTTCTTACACTTTCTCTCCCTCTCTATCCGTCTTTCTCTCTCTCTCTCTCTCTCTCTCTCTCTCTCATTCTATCTCTCTCTCTATTTTACATTTCCTTCTTCTTCTTCTTCTTCTTCTTCTTCTTCTTCTTCTTCTTCTTCTTCTTCTTCTTCTTCTTCTTCTTCTTCTTCTTCTTCTTCTTCTTCTTCTTCACCATGTTTCTCGTTTCCTATCAGTTGTTCAATTTTCTCAGTATCGCTCTCTCCAAACGTGCCCAAACTGTGCCCTCAGATAACAGCCTAGAAGTAGTTCCCTACCAACATTTTAACAACTTCTAAGCGCCTTCGACAGAATCGTTTTTGTATCATTACTGACGAAGCTATTAAAGCGAATCGTTCATATTTGTGTTAAGTTTAAGGTTTCTATGAAGTTGTGTGCCTATTTCCTATTTCCCCATCCCTCTCTCTCTCTCTCTCTCTCTCTCTCTCTCTCTCTCTCTCTCTCTCTCTCTCTGTCTCTGTCTCTCTCTCTCTGTCTCTCTCTCTCTCTCTCTCTCTCTCTCTCTCTCTCTCTCTCTCTCTCTCTCTCTCTCTCTCTCTCTCTCTCTCTCTCTCTCTCTCTCTCTCTCTTTCTCTGTCTGTCTGTCTGTCTGTCTGTCTGTCTGTCTGTCTGTCTGTCTCTCTCTCTCTGTCTCTCTCTCTCTCTCACTTTATATATATATAGATTTATTCATCCTTCTCCCTATATCTCTCTTCTGTTTCTCTTTCAGTGCACAAATCTACATTTATAGCTTCATTAAATTTATCCTTCTTTGATATAGGCGTTACACTAAACGGCGGTCTCATGTCTCTATTAACCAATCTTATAATTATGTTATATAAAAAATAAAACTGGATGAAGGGTTTTACCAACAAAGTCTATCTGTATCTGTGATCTCAGGGTTATACTCCAATACTAAAGGTTATACCCCAATATCAAAGGTTTTACTTCAATATTAAAGGTTATATTTCAATATTGAAGGTTTTACCCCAATAATAAAGGTTATACTCCAATATTAAAGGTTATGCTTTAATATTAAAGGTTATACCCCAATTTTAAATGGAATACTCTAATATTAAAGGTTATACTTCAATATTATAGGTTTTACCCCAAAATTAAAGGTTATAGTCCAATATTAAAGGTTATACTCCAATATTAAAGGTTATACCCAATATTAAAGGTTGTACTCCAATATTAAAGTTTATACCCCAATATTAAAGGTTATATGCCAATGTTAAAGGTTATACCCCAATATTAAAGGTTATACTTCAACATGAAAAGTTGTACTCCAATATTAAAGATTATACTCCAATATTAGAGGGCTTACCCCAAAATTAAAAGGTATACCTCAATATTAAAGGACACACCCTAATATTAACTGTTATGCCTCAATATTAAAGGTTATGCTCAATATTAAAAGTTATACCCCAATATTAATAACCATCTAACGATTGATTCCTTGATTAATCGGCAGCTTTTTGATATAGCCTAAGCATAAAAGGCCTACACAACAAACATATCTGACTGTCCTAACTCTGCCAAATAGTAAAATGATGTAGCTGTTACTGTAACACTTTGTTCCCCTCGGTGAGTTTACCTGTATGTATTTTAGAAACCCTCGATGGGGAGGTCAAATCCGCGCTTTTAAAGAGCAACTTTTGGTTCCAAAGATGGTGACAGGTTTTACAATATAAGTTTGTTTAAAATGCTTCACTTCTCCATAAAACACATATAAAAATAAATGACTTTTAAAGTGATACTTATAGTTAATAACCAGATAACTTGTAGATATAAAACTTAACAGATCTGAAAGCAAGTAGAATGGAGTTCGACAACTTTCGCTTCAAATTGAGCCAACAAAGACATTTCAATCTAAAATCTCACCCGCATAACTTAGAGAACGGCTAGAAATGTCCAGATGTAAAATGGTCAGCCTCTCTTTCATTAGGATCGATCAATCATGAAGGTGAGGGCATCAAAACTTTTCAGAATCATCTAATTTGGGCCTAGCTGCTGAAATTACTATACCTGATCTAGATATCGTGACGTTTGTTGTCGTGTGTCTGTGCTTGGGTTTGTTGGTCTGTTTGGAAGCTTCAGTTTGGCCAGTTTAGTGTTCGTTGGAGGATCATATAGATGATCATAGTGCAAAGAGTTTACGGCAAAATATCATTTTTATTCGTTGAATACTGTAATTGATGTATAAATGTTCTGGAGAGAGTCAGTTTATTTGCTTAACTGAATTTGTAATTTTTTAGATCATTTAGTGTTAACTAATCTTCCTCCTTTCTCTCACTGTCTGTCTGTCTCCCTCTCTCTCTATCTCTACCTCTCTCATTTTATCTCTCTCTCTGAATCTATCTTTCTTCCTTTCTGTCTCTCTTAATATCCCTCTTTCTCTCCCTCCCTCTATCTACAGAGTTATAGCAAGCATCATACAGTAACCGTTGCAGTTTGTTAATTGATATAAATGCACATTATTCTTTCTTCCTCTCTCTGTCTCTATGTCTCTCTTTTCTACCTCCTTCTCCCTCTCTCTCTCTGTCCTCTCGTCTCTGCCTGATATCCACCCTCCCTCTTCTTGTTTCTGCTCTTTCTTTCCTCTCTCTATCTCTCACTTTATAACTAGGATCTGTCGACAAATGCCAATTTATTGTTTTCATAATGAAAGATTTCTGTTTCTGACAGTCTCTATTCCAGTTCCGAACTGCCCACAGCATATTAAATTTGATATGAAAAAAAAAAACAAAACAAACGCCCGTGTACTCAACATAGAGAAAAGCTAAATGAAACAAAATTAAAAAAAAACGCATTCAAATCTGTGTCCCTCATATTCGTATATCCATACCATTTCCTACTTTTTCTTCCATTAATTCCAAATCTCATTTCCCTGTCCCTTTCTGTTCTTCTCAGCCTCTCCTCTCTCTATCTGACTATTTTCACTCAACTCAACCCCCCCCCTCTCTCTTTCTCTCTCTCTCTCTCTCTCTCTCTCTCTCTCTCTCTCTCCTTCTCTCACTCTTTTTTTCTTTTTCTCTATTTCTTCCTTCTATCTCTCTTTCTCTCTCTTTCTTTCGTACACTCTATAGCTCTCTTTCTTCCTTTCTCTCTCTCCTCCTCTCTCTCTTTCTTTATACCTCTCTTTTCCTCTTTCTTTCTAACTCTCTCTTTCTCTCTCGCTCTCTTTCTTCCTTTCTCCCTCTTGTTTTCTCTCTCTCTCTCTCTCTCTCTCTCTCTGTCTCTCTCTGTCTCTCTCTGTCTCTCTGTCTCTCTCTCTCTCTCTCTCTCTCTCTCTCTCTCTCTCTCTTTCTCTTTTTCATTGATCTTTATTTATCTTCTGCACTTCTCCACAAAGCCAGGAGATTCTTCGAGTCTTCCTTTCTTGTCCAAGAACATAATTATTCCTACTGTAGAACCCCACTTAATCTGACCTATTCAGAATTTTTTTCAAAGCCATCTCTTTCAATCTCAGCCATTTTTTCTGTAAAGAGTACAACATCTCCTGGTGATCTCTTTAATTGAATTATCTCCTGTGTAACAATTCATCTTGAACAAAACCATGTTTATCAGCTGAGGTTCTGAAACGTCATCAAAGAACCTAATTTATGTTGGCTATAGATTTCAATTTCATGTTTTATTCAGCTCTAGCGTGTTAATTTGGGTTTTCAAGCCTTTAGGATCGGGAAATATGATCAATGTATTCTTTCTGTAACCATCGGTGGAGTCATCATGGATATTTTAGCTTTAACCGTGGTTCTTTTATTGTCTGGCAAATAAGAGTCTGAAATATGCCAGTAGTAATCTCATTATATTGGTCGCTTTGATTACCCATCTTGCAATTCAAACACAACAAAAGAAAATCGAAAATATGAATCATTGAGTTGCTCTGGTTAAAGTGAGGAGTCACCATAAGAGAAATATTACTATTATTATTCTTTATAGTTATTATAACATAAATTATAATTGCTGATTATTATTTTTTTATTACTTTTATTATAATTACTCTAAGTTTAAGTTTAATCACCATTATCATTGGATTTTTTTATTACTATTATTATAATTACTCTAAGTTTAAGTTTTATCACCATTATCATTGGATTTTTTTATTACTATTATTATAATTACTCTAAGTTTAAGTTTTATCACCATTATCATTGGATTTTTTTATCACTATTATTATAATTACTCTAAGTGGATTTTTTTATTACTATTATTATAATTACTTTAAGCTGTTTTATCACCATTATCATTGGATTTTTTTATTACTATTATTATAATTACTCTAAGTTTAAGTTTTATCACCATTATCATTGGATTTTTTTATTACTATTATTATAATTACTCTAAGTTTAAGTTTTATCACCATTATCATTGGATTTTTTTTATCCTTATTACTCCTGCTATATTTTTTTTGTTACAATGTCCATTTAAAAAAATGTTTTTGATTGAAGGGATTTCGATTTTAAAATGGCAGCTATAAATCTATTTAGGATCTAAAAACCCTTATGAGGTAATTCCCTTTTAAATCCTCGTCATAAAAAATATTGTTCTAAGAATGTCTAGTATCTAGCAAATTTTTGAATTTACTGCTTCAAAATCCGTTTAGCTACAAAAGACAATTATTTGGATATAAAAGCCAAAAAAAAAAAAAAAAAAAAAAAAATTATTTGAAGACATTGTCACAATGTCTTCTTGAACGAGTCAAAATGTAGACAAGTTTTTTTCATGGATATTCCTATGTTAAAAATATACTTTGAGTTTAGTCTTTCGAAGTTTTAACTGTTTTTCATTTATTTTCCTAGTTAGAAATCTTGTTTTGATTTTAGAGTATTGAAGATTTATATCTAAGTGAAAAATCATGAATAGTGGACATTACTAACAAATTATGGTTTTTTTTTTTCCAAATTTTGCTCTAAATGCAAAAAAATAATCATGATAAAAAACTGTGCTTTTCTAATATT
>JAWDGP010000964.1:0-5000 GCA_033675545.1 Elysia crispata | reverse complement strand
CAAAGCTCTCTTTAAAATACACAATCTCATTAATGTGAGAGAATTCTGTTTCATTTGGTTATAAACATAATTTTTCAGAAGAGAAGATTCTTCCCTAACATTTTTTAAACAAAATCCTTTAAAAGTTAACGGTCCTTTCAATCCAACTTGTCCAATGATAAGTTATGTTTGTACGGTTTCTATACAATTCAGACCAATTTTTTGCCAAAAAATTGTGGACAAACTATATATATTTTTTATTTCGTTTTTTACTTCGATAAAATTTTCTCGCTTCTTGTCCATTCCAGCTCTGTTCACAATATTCAAATGGTTTTCACAACTGCGCAGCTTTTGTACAATTATATTTCTAGTTTGAGCTGATCTGACATTGATATGATAGCCTCTTTCTAAAAATTCGACCTCATAAACGTGGGCTCGCAACTTCCTCTACTGGAGTAGGAATGCACTTTAAATTGATTCAAACATTAAACAGAATATACAAAAAAATATCATGATAAAACGTAAAAATCAATTCAAATTCTAACTCGGCGAGAAATTTATACTCTCAAACCCAATTGAAAGAAAAATGAAATAAAATAACTCAAGGAAAATAAGAAAAGGAAGAACCCGTTTTTTCTTTTTTTTTTTTTTTGTAATTCCAAGTTCGCTGTTAGGAGCTGGCATTAATCTTATTGTAAAGAAACCAAATAGCGACTTAGAACAATCTAGCTATAAAATTTGTCACGTAATTACACCGAGAATACAACACTTTTAGCTGGCGGGAGTTTTCTACTAATGATCTAACCTGTCAGAGGACAGTTCCTACCTGTCAGAGGATAGTTCCTCTCTAACTATGTCCTCCAGGCGGTGTTAATCAGTGAGGCAGATAAAGCTGTAACATTTAGCGAATTTTATGTTCTTTCCGCAAATCGCTACAGGCGATATGGGCTGATCACTAAGACAAAACGACACAAAAAATGCTCGAAAAACGAATTTCAAAAGAAAGTGATGGAACTGGTTTTGTCATTCCAAGAATGATTTGCAGGTGATGTTTAAAATTATCAGGATGTCCGGAAATATATTTCTTCCTGCACTCTGTCTCTCTTTCTTTCTCTGTCTCTGTCTCTCTCTCTCTGTCTCTGTATCTCTCTCTGCCTCTCTTTCCCTACATATATATATATATATATATATATATATATATATATATATATATATATATATATATATACACTCACTCTTCTTTCTTTTTCTTTCTCCGTCGATTTATCTATCGATCTGATGATGTATCTATCCATTAATCTATCGTTTCATATATTTATCTTTCTATCTACATATCTAGATATCCCCGTAACTATCTATCTTTTTTAACTTTATATATCATCTACATATATCTATCTGTCTCACTGTCACTATATCTAGATATCAATCAATCAATCAATCTACCTATATAACCATCTATCTCTTCATTTATCTATCCATCTACTTTCTCATCTATCCCTGGACCTACCTACTACATAATTATCTATCTATGTATCTATCTATCTATCTATCTCACCGTCCATCTTACTTTCCCTGTCTTTCTCTATTTTACCAATCACCCAACATGTACATATTTTTTTTCCTTTCACCAATCTGGACTCGAGAGAACGACGCATGTATATTTAAAGAATCAGAACTCAACACTTTCAGGAGCAAACAATGATGTGTAGAAAATGTTCGACAGGTTTTCTTGTCACGACTCTGGCGGGCTAAAGTTGAGAAGGTACGAAGCCAGTTTGGGAGAATTCCGAGCGGTCAAAATGACTGATGGCAGATCTTGTTATTCGGGATTTTCCGATTCTTCTGGGAATTCTCGCTTCTTGATCCGCAGACGTTAGATTGTGTTAAGGGTCGGGGTTTGTGGTGAGTTTTGAAAGAGAGGAGAAATGGTCTGTTTGTCGCTAAGGGGAGGAGGCTCAGGTGATAAGGTTTGAAAGAGAGGAGAAATGGTCTGTTTGTCACTGAGGGGAGGAGGCTCAGGTGATAAGGTTTGAAAGAGAGGAGAAATGGTCTGTTTGTCGCCAAGGGGAGGAGGCTCAGGTGATAAGGTTTGAAAGAGAGGAGAAATGGTCTGTTTGTCGCTAAGGGGAGGAGGCTCAGGTGATAAGGTTTGAAAGAGAGGAGAAATGGTCTGTTTGTCACTGAGGGGAGGAGGCTCAGGTGATAAGGTTTGAAAGAGAGGAGAAATGGTCTGTTTGTCGCTAAGGGGAGGAGGCTCAGGTGATAAGGTTTGAAAGAGAGGAGAAATGGTCTGTTTGTCACTGAGGGGAGGAGGCTCAGGTGATAAGGTTTGAAAGAGAGGAGAAATGGTCTGTTTGTCACTGAGGGGAGGAGGCTCAGGTGATAAGGTTTGAAAGAGAGGAGAAATGGTCTGTTTGTCACTGAGGGGAGGAGGCTCAGGTGATAAGGTTTGAAAGAGAGGAGAAATGGTCTGTTTGTCACTGAGGGGAGGAGGCTCAGGTGATAAGGTTTGAAAGAGAGGAGAAATGGTCTGTTTGTCACTGAGGGGAGGAGGCTCAGGTGATAAGGTTTGAAAGAGAGGAGAAATGGTCTGTTTGTCACTGAGGGGAGGAGGTTCAGGTGATAAGGTTTGAAAGAGAGGAGAAATGGTCTGTTTGTCACTGAGGGGAGGAGGCTCAGGTGATAAGGTTTGAAAGAGAGGAGAAATGGTCTGTTTGTCACTGAGGGGAGGAGGCTCAGGTGATAAGGTTTGAAAGAGAGGAGAAATGGTCTGTTTGTCACTGAGGGAAGGAGGCCCAGGCAGATAAGGCCGAAGGAGAGGAGAAATTGTGTGTCATCACTGAGGGAGAGGTTCAGGTGCAGATAAGGTTTGAAAGAGAGGAGAAATGGTCTGTTTGTCACTTCTGAGGGGAGGAGGCTCAGGTGATAAGGTTTGAAAAGAGAGGAGAAATGGTCTGTTTGTCACTGAGGGGAGGAGGCTCAGGGTGATAAGGTTTGAAAGAGAGGAGAAATGGTCTGTTTGTCACTGAGGGGAGGAGGCTCAGGTGATAAGGCTTTGAAAGAGAGGAGAAATGGTCTGTTTGTCACTGAGGGAGGAGGCTCAGGTGATAAGGTTTGAAAGAGAGGAGAAAATGCGGTTCTGTTTGTCGCTAAGGGAGGAGGCTCAGTGTGATATGCCTTGAAAGAGAGGAGAAATGGTCTGTTTGTCGTTGCGGGGAGGAGTTTCAGTGAAAGGTTTGGAGCAGGTGGAGAAAGGAGCACCTGTTTGTCACTTTGGGAGGTGGAGGAGGCCTGAAAGATAAAGGTCAGAGAGGAGAATGGTCTGTTTGTCACTTGAGGGGTGGAGGCTCAGGTGATAAGGTTTGAAAGAGAGGAGAAATGGTCTTGTTTGTCACCAGGGAGACGCTCAGGTGATAAGGCTCACAGGAGGTGCCTTGGCCTGCCGCCTGAGGGAGGAGGCTCAGGTGATAAGGTTTTGAAAGAGAGAAATGGTCTGTTTGTCACTGAGGAGGAGGCTCAGCAGGGTGCTTGAAAGAGAGGAGAAATGGTCTGTTTGTCACTGAGGCAGGAGTTCTCAGTGATGGTGGTTTGAAAGAGAGGAGAATGGTCTGGTTTGGTCGAGGGAGGAGGCCTGTGTGATAAGGCTTGGAAAGAGAGGAGAAATGGTCTGTTTGTCACTGAGGGGAGGAGTGTCTAGGTGATAAGGTTTGAAAAGAGAGGAGAATGGCCTCAGCTGAGCTACAGGGAGGAGGTCAGGTGATAAGGTTTGAAAGAGAGGAGAAATGGTCTGTTTGCTACTGAGGCAAGGAGGAGGCTCAGGTGATAAGGTTTGAAAGAGAGGAGAAATGGTCTGTTTGTCACTAAGGGGAGGGAGGCTCCAGTGATACAGCTCGGCAAAGAGAGGAGAATGGTCTGTTTGTCACTGAGGGAGGATCGCTTCAGGGTGGAGGTTTAAGAGGAGGAGAAATGGTCTGTTTGGTCACCTGAGGAGAGTCTAGGATAAGGTTTGAAAGAGAGGAGGCCGAGCTGTCGCAAGGGAGGAGGCTCAGGTGATAAGGCTGGTGAGGAGAAATGGTCTGTTTGTCACTGAGGAGAGGAGGCTCAGGTGATAAGGTTTGAAAGAGAGGAGAAATGGTCTGTTTGTCACTGAGGGGAAGGAGGCTCAGGTGATAAGGTTTGAAAGAGAGGAGAAATGGTCTGTTTGTCACTGGAGGGGAGGAGGCTCTCAGGTGATAAGGTGCCTGAAAGAGAGGAGAAAGTGGCCTGTTTGTCACTGAGGGAGGAGGAGGCTCAGGTGATAAGGCTTGAAAGAGTTTGAAAGAGAGAGAAATGGTCTGTTTGTCACTAAGGGGAGGAGGCTCAGGCAGGTATTGCAAAGAGAGGAGAAATGGTCTGTTTTGTCACTGAGGGAGGAGGCAGGTGATAAGGTTTGAAAGAGAGGAGAAATGGTCTGTGTTTGTCACTGAGGGGAGGAGGCTCAGGTGATAAGGTTTGAAAGAGAGGGAGAAATGGTCTGTTTGTCACTGCTAAGGGGAGGAGGCTCAGGTGATAAGGTTTGAAAGAGAGGAGAAATGGTCTGTTTGTCGCTAAGGGGAGGAGGCCCAGGTGATAAGGCTTGAAAGAGAGGAGAAATGGTCTGTTTGTCGCTAAGGGAGGAGGTCTCAGGTGATAAGGCTTGTAAGAGAGGAGAAATGGTCTGTTTGTCACTGCTAGGAGGAGGCTCAGTGATAAGGTTGAAAGAGAGGAGAATGCATGGCCTGGTTGTCACCTGAGGAGGAGTTCAGGTGATAAGGTTTGTTAGGAGAAATGGTCTGCTTGTCACTGAGGAGGAGGCTCAGGTGATAAGGTTTGAAAGAGAGGAGAATGGCCTGTTTGTCAATGAGGAGGAGGCCTAGGAGGGTGTTTGAAGAGGAGAATGGTCTGTTTGTCACTGAGGGGAGGAGGCTCAGGTGATAAGTAGTTTGAAAGAGAGGAGAAATGGTCTGTTTGTCACTGAGGGGAGGAGGTTCAGGTGATAAGGT
>JAWDGP010000962.1:102500-157004 GCA_033675545.1 Elysia crispata | reverse complement strand
AAATGGCCAAGGAGCCAAATTTCCCATTTTACAGAAAAAAAAAAAAAGCTGTTTATTTCTTTTGTAATGCAATTATATGACCCGTTTTTTTTTTCGTATCAATTGAAAATTTCAAATTGTCTCAGTTTAGTTTTCTTATAGTGTGTGTATGTGTTTTCCAAAAGGTTTCTTACCAGTTAGCTTCGAAAGAGTACACTGGTAATGGCGGTTAGTTTTGAATATCTCTCTCTCTCTCTCTCTCTCTCTCTCTCTCTCTCTCTCTCTCTCTCTCTCTCTCTCTCTCTCTCTCTCTCTCTCTCTCTCTCTCTCTCTCTCTCTCTCTCTCTCTCTCTCACACACACACACACATCCTGGCCGTCCAGCTTCTCTCCCCTGGCCATCTCACGACCTTCACCTTCGACTTAAAACGTAGCGTCCAGCCGGCCGCATAAAACACAAAACGAAATGAGGGACAAAAAAAAAAAAAAGAAAGAAAGAAAATTACGGTGTATGTGTGTGTGACGTGACTGTGGTGGCAGCCATGGGGGGAGAGAGCTGCTAGTCTCTCTGGATCGTGGCGCCCTGACCTTTCAGCCCGATGACCTTCGACACTGCGGGCTCCAGCCAGCACGGGTCAGGGGAGGTCACGGAAGGACGGAGAGTGAAGCTACTTTTACCTTCATACTTATAGAAGGATATAGGCATTTGGGATCGTGTGTGTGTGTGTGTGAGAGTGAAAACATTACTATCCTCTTTTTTATTTTTCCTTACATCATTGCTTTACACGGCACATTTTTAATCCATTGTTTAATTTTTTTAGCGTGACTCATTCTAACTTTTCGTTATTTTGTATTTCACCTTTATTATTTTGTTTTACTAAAGTTTCTTTACATCGATTTCACTTAACTTATCCTGCCAATGATCTTTGCGTTAAGCTGCTGGTTTCCAGTGAAAGTTACTGTACAGAGCCCGTAGACCTTATATGTTAAAAAAAAAAAAGAAAGAAAAAATTAAAAATCAAAAAAAGTGCGGCAGGTGATGTTGAAATCAAGTTTAAAACATCGATAACGGTTAATTTTTTTTGCTTTATATTTTTATTGTTTTTGGGGGGGTTTTTTTTTTGTTTTTTTTTGTTTTTTTTTTTTTGGGGGGGGGGGGGTTGTTGGTTGTTGATTTTTTTTTTAAGGTTCAGCTTTGCGGAGTTTTTTTCTGTTTTTGTTTCGTTGTTTTGTTTTAGTTTTTTTGTTCATGCACTAAAAAAATGCGGTGGTTAAAAAATGAATAACTCCGAGATAAGTTGCGCATTTTTATATATAAACCAGCTCTAGAGATTTCATCGGCGTATCAAGATAGATTGTGCTTTTTCATGTTACAAGACTTGAAACTTTTTTTTTCTTCGTCAGATTTGGAGATAAGGTGCTTTCAGTATCATGAAATTTCAGTTAATTGATGGATTTTTGGTCGGTTTTTTAGTTGCGTCTCAGTAAAAGTCACAGTTTGCTGTCTTTTTTTCCGTCGCATTGTCAAATTTGATTCGTCCATTCAAGCACTGATGCCATGACGGTGAATTGAGGGCAGTCAAGAAATAAAAAAAACAGCACGTACAATGCACTAGACAGCGAAGAAAAAGCACGGAGACTATTTACCGCTTTTGTCTTGGAAATAAAACGATAATACAGCCCGCTTAAGCCGAACAACCGTCCAATAATAAAGGATACTTCGCATGACCCGTCGAGAAAATCAAAAAATTCAAAAGGGTTTTCATTATGCTTTGGCTTAACCGAAACTTCGAGTAATAAGAGGTTCGATGTGCGCGGTTAATTGCAACAAACGTAAGCTGTTTGGAGTCCGCCTAAGTCTATCTTACTTCTTACGGCGCCTTATTTACGCTCTTAGTCTTAAGAGTTACACTATAATATTGTGGATTAGACTGGTTATCCTGTGTATGTTTAGAAAGAGCGCTGGACTTTGCTAGGGAATGAGAATGGTGCATTGAAGCGCAACCTTGAAAGGTGACGTCTACTACACATACATCATACTTGGCGGGCCTAACCTATTGCATACACTTAAGTAGCTTCCCTTTAAAAACTTACACAGCTCGTCCATCCAATTGTGGAACATATCAGAGAAGTTTGTTGTGCTGCCTACCACATTGTGTTGATTTTGTGGCTGCTGTTGCTGTTGCTGTTGTTGCTGGTGGTGGAGGGGCTGCTGATGTAGCTGGTGGTGAAGGACACTCATACCGCCGCCGCGGTTACCACCATTAGGCGTCATGTTGTTGCCGTTGTTGTTACAGTTGGGTTGGAGGTGCGGGTGGACGAGGTGCGGATGCTGCTGCTGCTGTTGTTGCTGTTGTTGGTGATGGTGATGGCCTTGATGATGATGGTTGTGGTGGGAAAGATGAGGCGCCATATGGTGATGCATAGGATGCTGCTGCTGCTGAGGTTGCTGCTGAAGATTACTCAACAAATTCACGTTCGTGAGAAAGTTATTGCTTGTAATGCTGCTGCCGCTGTTGTTGCTGCTACTTCCGTTATTGCTGCTGCTGCTGATGGTGCCATTTCCGAAGGCATTGTGGTGGAAGCTGGGCGCGGGGCTACTGTTCATGAAGCCGTTGTTGTAGCGAGGTGTGTGAGGATGCATCTCCCCTACAGCCATCATAGTGCCCGCTTTCCACATGCATAGGCCCAGCCGGCGGGATGGAGTAAACCGCTCGACGCTCCGACTTCGGGCTAGCTGCTCTACCCGTAGACCACCGAAAACACGACGTCGCTATCGCACATAGGAACTAACTCGACGGCCGGTTTGTTCTTTAGCTCGCACTTCCTGCTAGGTGTGCCGGTTCATCGTTTCACTAATAGTCCTGTCTCTCTCGAGTGCATATATGCCTCTTTATACGATTTTACCACGACTTTATTTACCGCCACTAAAGAATTGAACACTTCACACACACAAAAAAACGTTTCAAAATCCTGTTCTGTTACTTAACTACCTGTGCAACGAAAACGAGATAAATGAAAGATCGCATTTCATCATCGCGCAGAGAAGAAACACTTTTCTACTGAATTAAAATAATATGCTTTATTTAATGCTCATAAGTAAGATGTTGTTATATATTACTAACAGTAACAGAAACGCGGGACGGGGGAAAAATAATTCCAACCATGATGATGTTCGAGCAACATTTAGAAACGGAAACCGAGAATAGCACAACCATATTTGATCAAAACATCCTTTTTCGTTTTGGAAAGCTAACATAGCTTACGTTGGGCTTGCACGATGATAAGCAGCCCCCCATCCCTCGGTGTATGACTCCGAATCACAGTTTGAATTTCCTTCGATCTCGAATCGTCTCTAACAGAATGAATGCTCTCCAGTCTCATTCGAGAAATCTTAACTGACTCTTACTCTACTTTCGACCCAATCCAGCACTAGCGGTAATAAAATCTGAGAACGCGCCCAGCATCGAGACAGGCGGGATATGGTCATCCTCTGAGTGAGGGCCGCCCATCACTACGGGCGGATGTCATAGCTCGACATAAGGTATCAGGTATTCCCGCCCAGCATGTGAGACTAGCGGGCTATGGTCATCCTCCGAGTGAGGGCCGCCCATCACTACGGGCGGATGTCATAGCTCGACATAAGGTATCAGATATTCCCGCCCAGCATGTGAGACAGGCGGATGTCACAGCTCGACATAAGGTATCAGGTATTCCCCGCCCAGCATGTGAGACAGGCGGACTATGGTCATCCTCTGAGTGACGGTCGCCCATCACTACGGGCGGATGTCATAGCTCGACATAAGGTATCAGGTATTTCCGCCCAGCATGTGAGACAGGCGGACTATGGTCATCCTCTGAGTGACGGTCGCCCATCACAACGGGCGGATGTTATAGCTCGACATAAGGTATCAGATATTCCCGCCCAGCATGTGAGACAGGCGGACTATGGTCATCCTCTGAGTGAGGGCCGCCCATCTCTACGGGCGGATGTCATAGCTCGACATAAGGTATCAGATATTCCCGCCCAGCATGTGAGACAGGCGGACTATGGTCATCCTCTGAGTGACGGTCGCCCATCACAACGGGCGGATGTCATAGCTCGACATAAGGTATCAGGTATTTCCGCCCAACATGTGAGACAGGCGGACTATAGTCATCCTCCGAGTGAGGGCCACCCATCACTACGTGCGGATGTCATAGCTCGACATAAGGTATCAGGTATTTCCGCCCAACATGTGAGACAGGCGGACTATGGTCATCCTCTGAGTGAGGGCCGCCCATCACTACGGGCGGATGTCATAGCTCGACATAAGGTATCAGATATTCCCGCCCAGCATGTGAGACAGGCGGACTATGGTCATCCTCTGAGTGAGGGCCGCCCATCTCTACGGGCGGATGTCATAGCTCGACATAAGGTATCAGATATTCCCGCCCAGCATGTGCGACAGGCAGGATATGGCCATCCTCCGAGTGAGGATCACCATGGGCGGATGAACACCTCGCGTGCACAGATCCAAGGTTACGAAGAGCCACACAAGAAAGCAAACGTGGTTTGTAAAAACCCTTTCGAGTAACGTGGGAACGCACGGTGTCTTAAGCTCAATACACAAGCACGAGTCTCTCCGATGTTCTAGTAACAGTTTGTGTTTTATCAATCGTGGGCGTCCTGGCAAGAAACATCTCAGCTGATTAAGCGGCAGTCGTCACAGGCGACAAGAATTGATAGAAACACAAGGCTTTAACCTTATGGCTTCTTCAGAGAGAAAGGGGGAAGACAAGAAGAAGAAGACGGCTAAGGATAAATAGAAGAACACGAAAAAAGGTGATGTGGTGAAGAAGAAGAACAAGAACAAGAAGAACAAGAAGAAGAAGAAGAAGAACAACAACAACAACAACAAAACAACAACAACAACAACAACAACAGCAACAACAACACGAACAAGAAGGAAGTAGACAACAGCTGACACTGATGTTTCATCACACCTAGCTGCACGTTTTCTGGATGTGGACATTCTATACTGCGTTGCTCTTTGTTTGAATAAAAAAAAAAAAAAAAAGGACGATCAGCAGGTGTCGTCCAAAGAATCATTGCTAGACAATAGTATTTTTTTTAACTCAAAGCGATCCATTTAAATGTACACCATGGTCTCAAGCACGTCCTTAGCATGACGGAATAACCGCAGCGCGCCACAGTATCTAATTTAAATTTAATTGCTAGCTGATAGAGGTTTGTTTGGTTGGTTCTATGAAGTATTTTACATGTACAAGCATTTCCTAAGATAGGTGTATTGAAGAGATAGATAGATAGATAGATAGATAGATAGATAGATAGATAGAGAGAGAGAGAGAGAGAGAGAGAGAGAGAGAGAGAGAGAGGAGATTTTCAGTGCTAGCGGATATAGGTTGGTTTTACTGTACGAAGTAGTTTACAAGCCCAGTCCACCACTAACGGTGATCACACGCTGCGGCTTCAGCCTCTGTGTGACTTGTCCCATCTGATTTCAGAATCGACGAAGATAAAAATTGTTAGTTTAGAAACTAATCTCCACCAGGATAATTATCACGACATCAAAAAGTTATGTTGTTTTCTGATAACATTTTCCCCGAGTGGGGTGGGTTGGGATAACTAACTGACTGGACTATCTCTAGGTATTGTGTTTATCATGCGGCTCGGGAAACACTGCCGAGATTACTCAAACCTGAGTGTAAATAGGTACCCATTCTCGGCTGGGGGCGGAAAAAAAAAAACTACATCCACGTCCAAAAGGCAAGTTTTATCACAATTTCTAACCACCATAATGAATCAGGCACCTATTCACAATAGCGTGTGGAAAAAATTATACGCATGGCCAAAGAGAAAGACAGAACGCTCGTAGAAGATCATAATTTCCAACCGCCATAGAAAACGGGTTCCAATTCAAAATTGCGTGTGGAAAACCTATATCCATGTCCAAAGGGAAACGCGGAACGCGCGTTTAAGACCACAATTTCTAACCGCCAAAGGAAACGGGTAACCATTCAAAATTGCGTGTGGAAAAACTATATCCACGTCCAAAGAGCGAGATGGAACGTTCGTCGAATATCACAATTTCTAACCGCCATATGAAACGGGTACCCATTCACACTTCGGTTTGGAGAGAAAAACAACATCGTAATAAGTCATTTTCATCTAGAGAAACTATTTAAAAAAAAAAAAGATCACGAAACTTCCGAAAAATAATATTTCCAATACATACATAAATAAATAAATAAAACTGTGTTCTGCAGATTTCTAACTTAGGCTTTGACAGAGACAAGGTTAAGAGCAAAGTGACTCAGCCGCGAGTCCCGTACAATGTAGACTCATCTTAAACCGACAAGTAACCAGCAGTTTTAAAAACAATTTACGCAAAATCCGCACGGATTAAAAAACTGAGCTTGGCTATTTCGGTTGCTATTTTATTTCCTTTCATGGCCGTTTCTTTTCGTTCGTTCGTTTTTTTTTTGGTTTTTTTTTTTCACTTTGAGACTGAACAGGATTTTGTTGTTGTTGATGGTTTTTTTTTTAAAAAGTTAAGAGATAAATATATTATAGTCGCATAAAAAATTAGGCCAGGACAGACTAGATCCGGCATGGTCATGAATCTAAGCTTGAGAGAGTGAGAGAGAGAGAGGGAGAGAGAGAGAAGGTTGTGTTATTGTCCTGCACCATATCGAATCCAGCATGACAAATTAGGATCTGGATCTAGTTGCATAGCTACCCCCCCCCCCCCCTTTCTCCCGCGCGAAGAAGTTATAGTAGCGAAAAAAAAAAAAAAAAAAAAAACCCCTAAACTTGCAATAATGCCTTATCCCTGGTCACTTAATTTCTGACTGGTTGGGAGAAGAATTTGTCTGATAAAGTCAAAGTGTGTATGTGTGTATGTATTTGCACTTACCTTGATATCTTGATGATGTTTTGACAATTGACTTAACAATAGTATTCGAAGTTTGATAACTTTTTTTTTTTTTTTCTTTCAGTGGCATCCACTTAAAGTCAACACCTTTCAGAGCAACTCTTGCCTTAAGTGTACTTTGTTTTGTATGTGTGTGTGTGTGTGTATGTATGTATATATGTATATATAAAGAAAGAAAGACAAAAATAGAACATTATCCTGATCACACCGTATCATGTTCTTTTATGATCAGATCGCTCACTCTCCCTCTCTCCTACTTCAAGGCGACCCTTGCACTAGAAGGAAAATCTTTGACGACGTAAAAAAAAAAAAAAAAAAAAAAATTCAAGAATTGCATAATCGCAAACTAATATCAGCATAAGAAAAAATGCATTGAACCATTACCAGCATAGCAAAATATACACGGGCGCCGCATAATTGCACAGGCACGCGCCGCTTAAACGCAAAATCCGTATAACTGAGCCGTGAAACAACCATTTAAGAACCCCGATTGGACTTAGATTAAGTCACGCTTTTCTGGTCACGTTTTTTATTTTATTTTATTTTTTCCCCCCGTGTCCGCTTTATCGGCGCAGCATTCAACTTCCATCCCATAACCTTGTAGGCCGAGATTAAAACTTCCCACACAGAGGAGCACCAAAGTTCAACAACACGCATTCAATTAAAAGTAATCTTTAAAAAAAAAAGTCAAGAGATTATACGCAAAGCAAGAGTGAGATAGAGGACCCAGCCAGGATAAATCACGCTTGCTCTACAGGTACTATCTTCCCTGACTATCCTTGTGGAGAATCTTATAGTTAACCATTCCGCCACACGCAAGTAATGACTGAGAAATGACGAGTGGGTGGGTGGCCGGTGTCACTGGTGGTTTTGTGCATTTACGGAAACAAAGTCTTGACCGTAAATATGCATAGAAACATGAATCTTAGATGAGAGAGAGATAAGGAAAAAGAGAGAGAGAGAGAGAGAGAGAGAGTGAGAGAGGGAAAGACAAGGAAAGAGAGAGAGTGAGAGTGAGAGAAAGAGTGAGAGAGAGAGAGAAAGAGAGAGAGTGAGAGAGGGAGAGACAAGGAAAGAGAGAGAGAGGGAGAGACAAGGAAAGAGAGAGAGAGAGGGAGAGACAAGGAAAGAGAGAGAGATAGAGGGAGAGACAAGGAAATAGAGAGAGAGTGAGAGGGGGAGAGAGAGTGAGAGAGAGGGAGACAAGGAAAGAGAGAGAGAGAGAGAGAGAGAGAGAGAGAGAGAGAGAGAGAGAGAGAGAGAGAGAGAGAAAAGCCGTGTTTTAAACCGCTAATTCTCATATCCATGTACTCGGTTCTGAAATTCGTCTGGTTACGACAGTCGCGATGTTTATTGCTGGACACAAGCAGAAATTGACAAATTTCCAGAACAGCGTTCAATCCCCGCCAACCGATGCGACAGCGACGATCAGTGCAGGTCTCTAGATCGCGGAATTCGAACCAGGAGGTCAGCGCCAACAATTAAGCCAGGCGCGTTGACCACTGAGGCACGCGCATGGGGCAAGGGTCGGTATCGACCACACATTTGCCAGCTCTGCGGGATGGGTTTCACTCCCACCGCCAGATGTATCGGCCGGGGATCGAACCCAGAAACCTCCTGACGTTGAGTCCAGAGCTCTACCAACTGCGCCATCCGGCGATCTGTGATCAGGCATGGGTTTCACTCCCACCGCCAGATGTATCGGCCGGGGATCGAACCCCGAAACCTCCTGACTCTGAATCCAGAGCTCTACCAACTGCGCCATCCGGCGGTCTGTGATCAGGCATGGGTTTCACTCCCACCGCCAGATGTATCGGCCGGGGATCGAACCCAGAAACCTCCTGACTCTGAGTCCAGAGCTCTACCAACTGCGCCATCCGGCGGTCTGTGATCAGGCATGGGTTTCACTCCCACCGCCAGATGTATCGGCCGGGGATCAAACCCAGAAACATCCCGACTGTGAGCCCAGAGCTCTACCAACTGCGCCATCCGGCGGTCTGTGATCAGGCATGGGTTTCACTCCCACTGCCAGATGTATCGGCCGGGGATCGAACCCAGAAACATCCCGACTGTGAGCCCAGAGCTCTACCAACTGCGCCATCTAGCGGTCGGTGACTCCACTTGCTCAGGCAATTTTTCACAGAGCAATTAAAACCTTTCAGTTTATCACAGTTCAGCATTGCTGATACACTTTTTTTTTTTTTTTTATATTTAAATATTTGAGCCCTGATACACTTGACCTTTGCCTGCTTGCTCTCTTATCTTATCTTTCGTCGCATTTTTTTTTTTTTTTTTTTTTGTACTTAAACAAAGGGAAAAAGTAAAAAAATGTTTAACTTTAAAAAAATAAATCGCTTTTAAAACGAAATGTAACCTGAAAGGCGAATTCATTACAAGTTACACATCCAGACATTTTGGTCTCTCACGGCGACGGTTTGTTTTCAGTGCCGCTCGGGCGGTCATTCTCTTCTCACTGACCTTCTGGTCACGGCCGCCATGGTACGGGTACTATGCCAACACAGTCTGTCCACAAGCCAATGAAAAGTTAACCAGAAGGCCGAGGCGTCGAAATAAAATTAAAAAAAAAAAAAAAAAAAAAAAAAACTAAAAAATGAAATGCGTTATCACGAACTAAGCCGCGACTTGTTGCCCCGAGATTCACGGCTGTGATGCTCGACTAATTCTTTGCCTTCTGAGAGGTTTTTTTTTTTTTTTCACATAGGCACGTTGGTTGTTTCTTTAACGTCAACCAATGTGTAGTGTGTGTGTGTGTGTCTCTCTCTCTCTCTCTTTCTCTCTCTGTCTCTGTCTGTCTCTCTCCCTCCCTCCCTCCCCCGGGCTACATTATTGGTTGAAGTTGTAAAGATACAAACTACATGGAAAGCTCGACAAATATTCGCTTTTCCGAGCATTCTATGTAGGTTTTTCTATTAAATTCAACATAAAATAAAGCCGAGAAAAGGCTCTACACAAACTTTACAAAAAAAAATATTCTACTCAACTGTCAGTTTGTTTTTCAATAACAACAGCGGTTGTATGCTGATATATAGTTTCTGAGCCTATTGGTTTAACTCTTGGCATTATATTTATCATGTGGCAGATTTAGCACTAAGACTAGATTTCGATGCCGTCATGGCATTATATTTATCAAGTGGCAGATTTAGCACTAAGAGTAGATTTCGATGCCGTCTTGGCATTATATTTATCAAGTGGCAGATTTAGCACTAAGAGTAGATTTCGATGCCGTCTTGGCATTATATTTATCAAGTGGCAGATTTAGCACTAAGAGTAGATTTCGATGCCGTTATGAAGAGATGTGGCTGCCTGAATTGGTTGTTGGTGGGAGGCATACAAATGGCCCCAGCTGTCGGGTAAAAGTTAAGTTTCATCCAGTCCAAGCGGTCAAAGGACAACGCGCCAGTTGAAGTCTCTATGAAAAGTGATCTCTGGCACATCGAGTCTTATTACGACTCTATATAGGAAAAACAAAAATTATAAAGACGCTTATTGAGCTATGTTAGAGCTATCTTAAGTGGGTTTAGCACCCTGTCAATTTCAACAAGGTTTAACAAAAAAATGTTTTTTAAATACAATGGCGTTGGGTGATGAGCTTTCTATCTGGAAGATTGAACAGAGAGGGAGAGAGAGAGAGAGAGAGAGAGATTGTATAAAATAACTGGAGGATGCAGCTTTGCTCGGTATAACCACCTAATAAAAATTCGCGGCTCATCAACTAAATTTTACAGTATAATAATAATAATGATAATAATAATAATAATAATAATAATAATAATAATAATAATAATAATAATAATAATAATAATAATAATAATGATAATAATAATAATAATAATAATAATAATAATAATAATAATAATAATAATAATAATGATAATAATAATAATAATAATAATAATAATAATAATAATAATAATAATAATAATAATAATAATAATAATAATAATAATAATAATGATAATAATAATAATGATAATAATAATAATGATAATAATAATAATGATAATAATAATAATAATAATAATAATAATGATAATAATAATAATAATAATAATAATAATAATAATAATAATAATAATAATAATAATAATAATAATAATAATAATAATAATAATAATGATAATAACGATAATAATAATAATAATAATAACAACAACAACAACAGCAATAACGCTGGGGGGAAAAAAACAATAAATGGTGATAAGATTCGAACAAGAGAACAACATCAGTGAACTGGTGCGCTATCATGTTTACCCCCACCCTACTCCACTCCCCCAAAAAATGTCTGCCCCAACCCCCTCCCCTCCATAATTTTATCATCCTACCTCAAACCATTCAGAAAAACCTAACGTAAACACACGCAGCACAAAATGTCGATCCTGCAAATCTGTATCTCGAAGTTTGTCCTGAAGCAAGTATACATCCCAACAACGTGCGCCCAACCTAACTCCGCTAACTGGTAGGTTTACCTTTCCCTCGCACTGCCCGCTTTAAGTTCCGATTCCACTATCTATTATCATCAATGCGATAAAGCGAGAGCACGCTCTCAACATTTTTAAACGATCGAAGCGCTGTGGACACGCTACCTTAGAGGTTTTCACGATACGATTTACTTTTTGGTAACAGAAATTCTGTTGTGGGTTGTTGTTGTTGTTGTTGGGATGATGATGATGATGATAATATATTGTTGTTGTTGTTGATGATGATGGTGATGTTGCTGTTGTTGTTGTTGTTGTTGATGATGGTGATGATGTGGCTGTTTTTGTTGTTGATAATGATGATGTCGTTGTTGATGATGATGATGATGATGATGTTGCTGTTTTTGTTGTTGTTGATAATGATGATGTTGTTGATGATGAGGATGATAATATATTGTTATTGTTGATGATGATGATGTTGTAGTTGTTGTTGCTTTTTCTTTAATACATCTGTCTCGAGAGATGATATTCTTCGCTGTGCTGGAACGATCAACAGTTTATGACAATTTCACAACAGCTGAACTTGATTTTGTCTAAGAGATTGATGATATTAATAGATAGGAAGCTTCGCCATCCGACCGAATTCTATACCGATACCGTACCATAGATTTAGGGATTCGGTGATGGTTGGCTCAAACACGTGTTGGCCACTCCTGAGGTCAGGTGTGTTGGAGAGAGAGAAGAAGAAGAAGAAGAAGATAAAGACGGAGAGAGAGAGAGAGAGAGAGAGAGAGAGAGAGAGATAAAGACTGAAAGAGAGAGAGAGAGAGAGAAGAAGAAGAAGAAGAAGAAGAAGAAGAAAGAGAGAGAGAGAGAGAAAGGGGGGGGGGGGGGAGAGAAAAAGTAGTGATCGCGAGAGGAAGAGAGAGAGACAGGCAGGTAGACACGCAGAGACAGAGAGAGAGAGAGAGAGAGAGAGAGAGAGAGAGAGAGAGAGAGAGAGAGAGAGAGAGAGAGAGAGGCAGACAGACAGACAGAACTTCCGAGAACTGAATGAACTGGTGGCAACCCTCGAGTATTCCAATCCAGAGCTTGACAAACTTTGCCCTCATAAAAAAAAAAGAACGAGAGTGCACTGTTAGATCTAGATCTAGATATCTACATCAGACATTCTCTCTCTCCCCCCCTCCCTCCCTCCTCTCTCTCTCTCTCTCTCTCTCTCTCTCTCTCTCTCCACAAACCTTGACTTACAATTTGAAAGAAAAAAGTCTCCATAGAACATCTTTTACCACAGTCATCATGTCCACATACCGATTTCAAAATATTTTCAATATTTTCTTTTCCCACAAAATCTAATAAAAATGTCGAGAGAGAGCACTGTTAGATCTAGAATGATCTACATTGGACACTTACGACCGACCCATCTTCCCACAAACATGGACTTGCAGTTAAAAAAGAAAATTCTCCACAGAACATTTTTACCACAGTCACAATGTCCAAAGAATGATTTCAATATTTTCTTTTCCTATCAAAAATCTCCTCACAAAACTGAGGTATTTTAACTTAAGTCCCAAAACCGAACTCCCTTTATTCATTGCTATGATTATAATATCTTTTCAAAAGATGCCCGCATTCTTTTCACGATCACGTGTCAGTACATCCTGGGACAACATAAGTTTTACGCGATAAATATACACTCAGCATAGAAGGAAAATTGAAATTTAGGAGAGAAAAAAAAAGTGAAAATGATCTTTCCACGCCGTTTTATGCAGGCAACTTGTTTGACTTTTTTTTTTTTAAATCGTCACAACATACGAATCGGCTATTCCATTTGTTTTGGGGTTGTTGTTTTTTGGGTTTTTTTCAGAGTAAAATTGTGGCGTTCTACGAATATAATCTATGTATAGTTTAAATCACAAATCATCACAATAAATAAACAAGGATATAAGTCCACATCGCAAAACTTTGATGAAGGAAATCCGAACATTGACCGTATTTTGCGAATGATCACATCAACGCATGGTCCACATTAATGAATTAAAATAAAATTTCCAAAAAAAAAAAAAAAAAAAGGAAATACACGCACACGACATTTGTCTCTTGAAGCTACAGAACAAATTGGATACTTCACGAAGTCCGGCTGGTCAACTTGTAAGTCCCAGAACATTCGGTACTGGAGTGACCATTACTAATCATTAACGGAGGCATAATATATCATCAAACATTTGGGCATGGAATTACGCTGCATCCATACCTATATCCCACAAAGAACGGTGAAAAGTAAAGGGAAAAAACGGTCGTGTATCACCGGCTCCTACCATGGACCAAAATACTACTGAGCTGAAGTCGACCCAACTTCGGCCTGTCTCTCTGTCTCTCCTTTTCACTAACTATCTAGATCTATCTGTGGGAGCATGCTCTCTCTCTCTCTCTCTCTCTCTCTCTCTCTCTCTCTCTCTCTCTCTCTCTCTCTCTCTCTCTCTCTCTCTCTCTCTCTCTCTCTCTCTCTCTCTCTCTCATCGCTCTCACGCGAGGCGGCGGCGGCAGGCGGGCAGGGCAAGCCGGCGCGGCCCCTGGTGGTGGCAGTACTATAGATTAGTACCAAGTACCACACGCCAGTACCAGTGACTATCGCTGATGGTACATTACGGACTGCAGTACCACCGGTCACCCCGAACCGAATCGGATCTTCGGCTACCCGGACTTCGGAGTAGTATCCGGGTACCTGTATCCGAGAATCGCGGGTACTTTTGGAAACTACGACTTCGTGTCGATCGGCGTCGGGATCTTTTCAATTCTGCCGAGTCCGACGCGAGTTAAGCTTGCGTGAAAAGGCGCGAGACCACTTTTTTGACGGGCTATATCAAACAATTAAACCGGTACATCAGTTCCAGCAGCCCCATAAAGGACCCGTAGCTTAAAGTAAAGAGGATACATGTTTTAAAAACAAGTCCTTTTTTTTCCTGTATACCACTTATTTTCCGTACGTTAAAATGATCCGCCGTACACGACATGACTAAAGCCTGTGATACACAATCACTACAAATCCTAGATAGGTGCTCTATCCCGGAGCCACACATCAGATATGGCCCGCACACCTAGGAAATGATTAATGTTCGGTCCTTGTGAAAGTATATTACTACTTATACTAGGCTTCCGCCGTGTGCGGGTAAGGCTGTACGGTAAAGACAAGACATAATACCGACTTCAACTGATATTCGCTGCAGACATATTTTGCTCATAAAAGCTGAATATACATGTGAATTTCTTGAAGAAGATAAAGAAAAAGAAAGTAAAAGATAGAAAATTGCGCGAAGATTGTATACGACTGCCTTCTCCTTATTTTTCCAGATTTCTGAGAGAGGGGGGAAAAGGTCTCACCTAACAAACCTATATTGATATAAGTGTTCTATTTACTTTCATTTTCCATCCTGTAGAAGTATGTATATATGAAGAACTACACATAAAATTATGTATTTGAAAAGAGACAGACAATACACCTTTAAACATATTAATTATTACAAAAGAAGAAAAAAAAGGAATCAATCAAAAAATATACATGTATTCCCGATTAAAAAAAAAAATTCGGTTTCGGTGAAACTGAACATTATGGATACTTTCCAATCCCAGATAAAATGATTTTCTCGAGGCTATGAAACAAATTTCACGATTAGACATTTATTTTCCTCTCTTCTGTGTCCGAAACACCTCGGAAAATGTACAAGGTAATGTTTATTGTCACTTTGCATCCAGAACTTCTATTTTTTTTTCACATAGCTGCCAACTTTCGAAAGGACATATTCAGATTTTGCGTGCGATAAAAAAAAAATTTTAGTCGCTGCAAGCCTATTGAGCAAAACTATCAATACTGACTTAATAAAAGTTTATTAATTTTTTTTTTTAATTACTAGCTTGGGCTATGTTATTGTAAACTTTATACAGGTAAGAGTTATAGCATTATAGCATGCAAACAATGTTTTCTGAGTGGGGGGAGGGTTACTCTTCTCGTCTCCTCAGACTCACGGATAAATAGCGAAGAACTAGATCAATTCAATTAAATCCAGAATCGTTCGCTCCTCCTGGATCAGAAGTCACTAAAGAACGCCGCACTCTACTTAAGTGCCACAAAAAAAAACACGGGCGGGCGAACAAAAGTGTCTCTCTGTCCTGGGTGAGGAAGGAGGGTTGGAAGTTCGCACAACACTGAACTAAAGAGTGACTAAACTGTTGAGGAGTGAAAGATAAACCTAGAGGCGGACCGGGTAGTGGGGTACCGATACCCGAGAAAAAATTAATAATCAGTCTGAATCGGTTGTAGCATCCGGATCTCTTTCACGAGGCATGGGCAAGGATAAGATGGAATCGAGTAGATAGCACAGAGAGAGAGAGAGAGAGAGAGAGAGAGAGAGAGAGAGAGGAGGGGGGAGAGTAGGAGGAGGGAGAGAGAGGGCTGGCGAGGACGAGAAGTCGAAATAATTTCACTGTTACTGAACGACAGGTCAATGGGAAACACACACACACAAACACAATAAAAAGGCCGATATTGGTCTTATCTCTGTATGATGATGAAGAAGGAATAATGACAGTCTAAATTGCAACAAAAACGTCAGCTTTGTAGGAATACCATTTCCACATGTGTGATAATCGGCATGTGTATTTATCACGTTTGTTAAAAAATAAAAGGATGGAGGATGTAAAGCCGAGAGGAGACGACGAAGAAGAAGAAGAAGAAGAAAATTAAAAGGGGGAGAAAATTAGACGAACTATGGTGCAGCAACTAAAGTTATTAAACTACTGGACCAAAATGTTCTGTGTGTATAAATTTGGTCGGCAGCGAGAGGTCAAGAATGACAATACTACCACTATGTGCGGTTTATTGAACTTATTTCAGCATTTACAAGATTCACCACCAAAAGCAAGTAGACAACAGCGATAATAATAATAATAATAATAATAATAATAATAATAATAATAATAATAATAATAATAATAATAATAATGATGATGATGATGATGATAATAATAATAATAATAATAATAACAATATCATCTACGAAACATTACCACCCCACGCATGCGGAACATGAATAAACCGATTTTTTTTTCATATTTTGGTCATTGTGCTTTTCTTTCGCCCCCTAAGTCCATCAGAGCGGTTGACCTTATTATGGTTTGAGCTCTGAGTTGACCACGTGACCGCTACAGTGCTGGCCCGACTGCAAGCCTGTGAAGCCAGCTGACGAGAGAGAGAGAGAGAGAGAAAGAGAGAGAGAGAGAGAGAGAGAGAGAGAGAGAGAGAGAGAAGAGGGAGAGGTGGGAAGGGAAGGGAGGGGAGGTGGGAGAGGGCACTGGCCGTACGGACATCTCGCTCCCTCGCTCTCTACCATTCCCGTCCAGCGAATAATTATGTATATATATTCTTTAGACTAGTTTAATATTGCTACTGCCAACTCTAGCACCACGCAAACAAGGCACGAGTTAGAAACAATTATTATTATTATTATTATTATTATTATTATTATTATTATTATTATTATTATTATTATTATTATTATTGTTGTTGTTGTTGTTGCTGTTGTTGTAGTTGCTGCTGCCAACTCTAGCAACACGTAGACAACGCGAAAGTTAGAAAATTTAGAAACAATTATTATTATTATTATTATTATTATTATTATTATTATTATTATTATTATTATTATTATTATCATCATCATCATCATCATTATTTTTGTACATGTACATTCAATTCAATCTTTACAGACAGTAATGATCATCACCTGTATTTCATGACCTATTTTTATCGCTAATTACTTCAATAGTAATAGTCACAGTATTTGCCAAACTACAATGTATTAAGAAAACATTCTACAGACAATATACATGCATATAGCCTACCTGAGCCTATGCCTTTCAGGGAAACCACCCACCAAAATCAGGGAATTTGGAGCAAAACCAGCTACAAAGCGTCAAAAAGCTAATATTTAAAAAAAAAACGACATCAGTTTTTGCTAATTTCACTTAAAGCACTGATAAAGTCAACCATGCAGCTATTGGAAACAAATAAGCTAGGACTAAAGTATAAAAAGGAATAATAATACCAGCGATGAGAACAGGACACGCAAATTTTTACTTAACTTTTTAAAATCGGACACTGCTAACGGCCTAGGCAGGAGAGCTCTCTCTCTCTCTCTCTCTCTCTCTCTCTCTCTCTCTCTCTCTCTCTCTCTCTCTCTCTCTCTCTCTCTCTCTCTCTCTCTCTCTCTCTCTTTCTCTACATGTACTACTTTTTCACGAGAGGTACGACTTTGTTTCTCAAACGAACTCTTTAATTTTATCATACAATACGCGGTGCAAGTGACCACTCGCTCTTGACCACGGAGATGACCTGAGGTCAGCACTTGTCCAAACAAACGTAAACTCCAAACCCTAGCGCCAACTTCCGTTACTAGTATACCACTGGGTTGTTGTCTTTTTTTTTTTTTCTTTAAATTTCTCGCGCAAATGCTTTATTTTTTGTTCAATTCATTTCAATGGTCCATGGCTTGCTTGCTTACTAAGAATCCAACCCACTGCGATTTATCTACTGCTATTCACTATTCATTTTCACGAGGACACGTTTCTGTTCTGTCAAAATTAACGTCGAGCACTTCTTATTCCAGACCTCGCCTCTTCTGTCTTTTTCATGGCTGGGTTTTCGTTGTTTATTTGTATTGTTTTGTTCTTGTTTTTCTTTTTTCCCCTTTGGTATTAGCTTTACATACCAGGTAGTTATGTTCGCTCATTCGTCCATGAAACATTTTTAATCGCGGTAAGAAATGAAGAAGGCAGTCAAAACAACAAAAGGGGCTGGGACAGACAGGCGGAGCTAGGCCTAGAGAAAATCCTACTCGTTATCCGATGACTGAGCCAAGAATCGAACCCGGGCCTCTTTGTGGTCAGTTTAACACGCTGTCGACTGAGCTATGGGTATGAAAAGGCGCAGTTGCTAACATCACGGCGCTTCCATTGTACACCTGCGCAGTCAAAGTGGGCGTTACCTTCCGAATGTTGCGCCAACAAGGGTGTGTGTGTGTGTGTTTATGTTCGAGCCATGTTATTTATGTATGAGAACAGGTAAGGTCTGTGGATTTTTTAAGTTTTAATACACCAGCCCCCAGCGTGCTAACGAAAGTCGAATGTTTTATACATACATAATGTTTTACTATGTCAGCCCGGAGTGCTAACAAGCGTTTTATAATGTCAGCTCCGTGCGCTAAAAAGTGTTTTGTAATGTCAGTCCTGCGTACCAACAAGTGTTTGTAATGTCAGTTCCATGTGCAAACAAGAGTTTTGTAATCAATAATGTCAGTCCTGCGTACCAACAAGTGTTTTGTTATGTCAGTCCTGTGTACTAACAAGTGTTTTGTTACGTCAGTCCTGTGTGCCAGCATTAACAAGTGTTTTGTTATGTCAGTCCTGTGTACCAACAAGTGTTTTGTTATGTCAGTCCTGTGTGCCAACATAAACAAGTGTTTTGTTATGTCAGTCCTGTGTACCAACAAGTGTTTTGAAATGTTAGTTCTGTGTGCCAACAAGTGTTTTGTTATGTCAGTCCTGTGTGCCAACATAAACAAGTGTTTTGTTATGTCAGTCCTGTGTACCAACAAGTGTTTTGAAATGTTAGTTCTGTGTGCCAACAAGTGTTTTGTTTTGTCAGTCCTGTGTTCCAACAAGTGTTTTGTTATGTCAGTCCTGTGTTCCAACAAGTGTTTTGTTATGTCAGTCCTGTGTTCCAACAAGTGTTTTGTTATGTCAGTCCTGTGTACCAACAAGTGTTTTGAAATGTTAGTTCTGTGTGCCAACAAGTGTTTTGTTTTGTCAGTCCTGTGTGCCAACATAAACAAGTGTTTTGTTATGTCAGTCCTGTGTACCAACAAGTGTTTTGTAGTGCCAGTCCTGTGTACCAACAAGTGTTTTGTTTTGTCAGTCCTGTGTGCCAACATAAACAAGTGTTTTGTTATGCCAGTCCTGTGTACCAACAAATGTTTTGTAGTGCCAGTCCTGTGAACCAACAAGTGTTTTGTTATGTCAGTCCTGTGTTCCAACAAGTGTTTTGTGAAAGTTGCGTCAGTTCCGAGAGCCAACATGTGCTTTCTTATACTGTGTGCTAGCAAGTGTTTTGTTATGCCCGTCCTAAATGCTAACAAATGTTTTCTTATCCTACTTATGCCAATCCTGTATGCTACCTGACGTTCTGTTATGGTAGGCTTATATGCTAACAAATGTTTTTTTTTTAATTATGTCAGATTTGTATGCTAGCAAATATTATGTTATGTCAGTCCTATATGCTAACAAATGTTTTGTTATGCCCGTCATATACTCTAAAATATGTTTTGTTCTGCCAGTCCCATATGCTAACAAATGTTATGTTATTCCAGTCCTTTTCACTGTCAGGATTATTACCATTAGTGAATTCTCGTTAAGGCATTATGCAAAATGACCTTGTGCTTCGAGCTAACAAGATAAATCAAACTATTTCTTCCATCTTGTACTGAATGCCGAGATTAAACCGCGTAGGAACATAATTATGATGTACTCAAAAGTACAGAAATGACAGAGAAGTTTTGAATTAATGAGTTATCAAATTGGCACTACAGTGCAAAGCCATATTTACAAGAAGGAGCCTACAAACTTGAACAGACAATTGGGGTAGGTGAGGAATGAACTTTCAAAGAAGTGAAGAAGAAAATCATCACAAATGTCACTCAAGGGTATCTTATTCACAAAAAATAATGAAGAATCCTGTCACCACAATTCAAACTTGTTGCTTATCTGGAGTTTACTTTCAAGGGAGCACAGCCTGATCATCCAGCAAATTTTACTCAGTTATAACCCCTGGCAAACTTTTTAAATCCGTTAAGTATTAGTGTACTCCTGAAGGAGAAAGCTTTTAACTGCAGCTAAGAGCATAGATGGATACTGTTTAAGAAAAAATTCATTGAAGCTCTGAAAGAAAATAATAATGAAAAATTAAGGATATTTTTTTATCTCAAACGGGATCAAAATTTTTAAATATGTGGATTCTGATTAATAAATTTAATTGGATACAACTATAGACTCTGTATCGAAAATGATATGTTTCGGCCTCAGTTCAAGTTATTGATTTCAGATTCAAAGTTGAAACTTGACTTTAAGTGAAGTGAGAATGAATCAAACCAAAAAAAAAAGTAAATAATATAAATAAATAAAAATACTTTTAAAATACAAGAACTTTTGGGGCCAGTCAAAGCTGTTAAAGATCAAGACTCCTCACAAAGTTTCAATATTCCTCACTATTCAATAATATGGATGTTCTGTCACAATTTTCCCTTTCTTTTTTCTTTAAATTTTAAATCAATCAATTTTCTACATATCTGTCAAGGCCAGTACCAATGATTTTAACTGACGAAAAAAAAAAAAAAAGAATGAAAAAGAAAAGGAGTAGCCTAGCACAGAGAAGTCGATGTTAAATTTGTAACTCAAACTAGTAAAAGGGATGTTGTCATTACTGATCTTTTCTTTTGTTTCATAACTTAGTAAAACCTTATCAAAGGAAATGTATGCCATGCTGCTGGAAGCATACTATGATTAGCCCGCATCAAATGACAAGAATTGAAACTTTATCAGAGCACCATAATTTAGAATAACGACATTTAGGCTTCTCTCATTTGACAATTTTCTTTGTTTATCTGTCTTTGTGTGTGTGTGTGGAGGGCGGGGGGTGCACTAGAGCAGAAAAAAATTTAAGCACATTATTGTTATGACCTCTTGAAAATGGTTTTTAGATCTTATTAAAGGAAAAAAAATCAACAAAACATGCTTACAACAGAAAAGAAACACAAAAAAAAAGGAACAGAAGTACATTTATTTAAATTATTCTTATTAAGGAGATCTGGCTGCTTCTGTGCCCCCATCTCTGATCCCGTACCCCTCTATTTCCCCTTTCATGGATATGAGCCTCTTAATTCTTTTCAGTAAATGTTAGTTTTGAATTTTGCCAAGTGCTGGTAGATCTGTTATAAATTAAGCGGTTTTTAATGGATTTATAAAGACAGCATTGTACACATGTTACTGCACCTTTCCTCACATATTATAATAAAATAAAGGCTGTAAAAATGTTTTTTTCCGATAGTGGATACTATTACTATTACTTTTAACAAACTACTTTATAAATTTTATTGAGTTGAGATGTTCTATGATTTTTTTTTAAGATAAGGGAGCTAATTCTAGTTTTCTCACTTTTTTCAATGGTGTTAAAATATAGTTTTATTGTTTACCTTTTTGCCAAAGATCTAGATCTAGTATTAATTTTTCCGATTGACATGACAGACTATCACGCTACAGAAATGAACCTGTGTGAATGTCAGTTATGAAATTTGGGTTTTAGAAAAACAAGGAAAAAGAAGAAAAAAAGAAAAGGAAAAAAAATCTGGACTGAGGAAATTTTAAAAGCAGTTTTAAAGAGATAGTTGGATAAACATACATGTTTTACTAACAGACTGCGATTTCCAATACATAATATTCATCTAGCCTATACTTCAGCAGAATGTATTTTAGAAGGTGCTCCTGGGGTTCTATTTTCAAGTTTTATGTTTTAATTTCTTTTAAAACATATGACACTTATCTGGAGCTGGCATCTACTATAGGCTAGCAGAAGAGTTTTTATCATGACCTTTTCAATTGCTGAACCAGACCTGCAATAATCTAGTTTGTTTTCAAGAATATAGATTCTATATTTAGATAGATAGTTTTAAATGCCCATTCTAATCTAAGCCCTGAATATCTTGAACAACAATTTCGTCCATCTAGAATCTAGTTTAGATCTAGATCTAGATCTAGATCTAGATTCAAGACCGATTTAATATAAGGAAGAAGAAATGCAGTTCCTGACAACATTGTCAACACCAACGGTTATCCTTAGATCTAAAATCTAAATCTAGCAGCACCAAACTTTTGTTTTCTTCCCAATCATGATAAAAGTAAAATATCTCCTCCCGCCAGAGCAACGCCCACCTCGTCACGATACCAAACGTGAAGGCCTCGCGCGGTCAGCATGGCCGAGCTGGCACAGTAATGTCGGCCGCGGTGATACCCATGGCCTCAAAAATTACGCATCAAACACATGCAGATCTATTTAGAAGTCCAGATCAATGCGTTGAACTAGTGTCGAATGCATGCACTCTCTGAGTGCATATGACTCAGAAAACAATGAAAAGCGATGGTGAGGGGTGATAGCATAGTATGCAATGACCGAAGGCGAGTTCTGTATGTTTAGAAACTGATGGGTGTAGAGTTTGCGCCATTTTCCTATGCCAAGTCTCTAGTCCACGTTGGCATAGCACTGTGTTAGGATACGATTAGATCTACGATGCGAATATTTGTCGACAAGAATGAATTTATTTCACATGAAATGAATAGAGGTTCGTTCAGTCTTACCTTTGGGAGTGGCTGACATCGTTCCAAGGTTGCACGAGCGAAGTTCAATAAAAACAACGGCGACCTACTAATTTCACAGAAATTTGCAACTTTAGGAGGCCATGGATAAAAATAGCTTGCAGAACTACTTTAGGTCACGCATGCTGAACGGCTGTCCAATCAATGTGTTTGCATAATTTGTTTAGGTTGTTCAATATTTTTGTAAAACGGCAGAATATTTCATCACAAAGCTAATAAGTACAAATCATTATCCGTGGTGGTCTTGACCGGATACCAATCGAGCAAACACTCAGTGAAACAGTATTAATCTATGAACTATATTTTCGGGTTTGCGTAGGAAGCTAAGGGAAACCTGACCCACTTCCGCATAAAACAAAATGAAGGCCACTATACCATACTGAATGTCCGAAAAGTAGCACAGAAAACCCTTTGACCTTTCGGAATTAAAGCAGCCCCAGCCTATTTTCTTTGCAATTTTAGGTCAATAGTCCCTTTTTTAGACTTCTGATTCAGGGAAAATGCCCTTTTAGTATAAATTTCTGACACACATTGGAATGAGTACATAGGGGGTGTGGTTCATAAGATGCGTTAGGTAGATGTATTTTACCTAGATGAGGTCACATTTAAAAAGTGAAAGGTGAAATGTATCCAGTACTTTAAAAATATCTTGTCTAACCAGGCATTGAGAATTATTGATTCTTTTTTTTTTAATTTGAAGCGCATACAGTTGGTTTGATTAATTCAGTTACAGCGTATAGGTCTAGTCCTCTTTCTTTGAGTTAATGTAATTTAAATGTTTGTGCTCGCCAAATTAATAGGAATACTTATAAATAAATTATAAAACGTTTATCTGATACAAGTCCTCCAATAATACCACAAGTTTTTATCAGGGTAACAGAGCATCTACCATCCTCTCTCTCTCTCTCTCTCTCTCTCTCTCTCTCTCTCTCTCTCTCTCTCTCTCTCTCTCTCTCTCTCTCTCTCACTCTCTATCTATCTATCTATCTATCAATCACTCCCTGTCTCTTCCAAGTCACCGTAACTACCTTGATACTGCATTTTGGAGTAACGTAATACATTTGTGAAATCAATCATTTTTCTGCGTACACTTCGATAGGCTAGTTTATTTTTTCAGCAAGAGAAATATCCGGGTTGATTAATGTCAGAATATATTTCTCTATTTCCTCAATAAAGATAATTCCTACCACCACTTCAAAAATGCTACCACATTTATTACTGCTGCTGCTGCTGCTGCTGCTACTACTACTACTACTACTACTACTACTACTACTACTACTACTACTACTACTACTACTGCTGCTGCTGCTGTTGCTGCTGCTGCTGCTGCTGCCGCCGCTACTACGAATACTACGACTACAACTACTACTACTACTACTACTACTACTACTACTACTACTACTACTACTACTACTACTAGTACTACTACTACCACTACCACTACTACCACTACTACAAGTAATAATTATTAGAGCTAAAATTTTAGGTAGTGCTCAGCAGTGGTTAGGATAAGGCTTTAAGCGAAATTAACCGAAAAGGCTTGAATCGGTGGGGTTAGAACCATCGATTTATAGACGCTTCAGCACCCATAGCCTTGCCACTCTAAGAGAATATAGCTTATACCAATACGGCACTACGCTCCCTAATTCTTTCTTATAATTAACTCAGTGGTTTGCCTCTTCTAGATCTAAATCTACTACTACTATTACTACTACAATTACTACTACTACTACTACTACTACTACTACTACTACTACTACTACTACTACTACTACTACTACTACTACTACTACTACTACTACTATCACCACTACTACCACAACCATTACCATAACTTCTCTAACAAACTGCAATGGCAAAAAAAAAAAGAAGAACGACAGATACAGGGTACTTTTTAAAGTGACTGCTTCCATAACCCAAGAAGGCCATGCCAGTACAAAGTGTGGTACTCCGATTATGTAATACTGCGATCTTGATAGGCTCCTGAAAAAGAACTAATATTGGCAACCTCAGTAAAATACCAGGATGTACTAAAGCATCCTTCAACCCTGCCATATCTTTTGAAAAGTTAGATTTCTGTTGCTGCTTCTAAAGGGTCCAGAGAGTAGCAAGCTGTCGGAATTTGAAAAAGGCCTACTGGATATTGGCAATTCTATGGACGTTACAGGACTGACAATACAGCACAGCGAAGAGTGGAATAAAGTGGTTACGGTAAGTTGTATGTTGCTTTCTTTTTAATACCTTAATTATTACTTCATGAACACACGCCAGTCTGCTACGGACCAGTTTGTACCTATTTGCTGAGCGAATTCGGGAATTTTAAAATTCAGATGTCATTTTGTTGTTACGCGGGATTTTCCTCAGATTTTTTTCGTTCTCTTTCTGTGACATTTGTGATGTATTTATTGCTGCATTTGGGTACTTTTCTGCGTGTAAGAAAAACAAATTTACTTGAAAATCTTTGTGAACGTCTTCTGTTTATGTCAGATAAGGCTACATGTTTTAATATGTTGTTTTTATTCTGTGTTTTAGTGGATTTTGTTTCCAATGCTTTTCTTTAAAGAGGATTTTTTTTCATCTGAAAGTTCAGCTTAAGTTTGTTCGATAAAGTGTGAGGATCAATCTTTTTATCAGGTTAAGGTCACTACATTTCCATTCAAGGTTCACGAAATATTGTCTTGCTGAACCTTTGGGGTGAATTTTGATCTTGCTAAAAAAAGACGACTTGCTTTTCTTATCAAGTACTTTTTTTTTGTTAAGAAAGTAGTGTGCTTTTTATGAAATTTCAAAAGACGGTATATTTCGAGCGTTACGGCTAGATTTAAAATATTAATGGATCGATCTAGTCTTTTCGTCCCTACCTAGATACTTCTTAAAATTTTATAAACAATCTGTGTGTCTGTCTGTCTATCCCTGTCCCTCCCCTCCTCCCTCCCTCCCTCTCTCTCTCTCTCTCTCTCTCTCTCTCTCTCTCTCTCTCTCTCTCTCTCTCTCTCTCTCTCTCTCTTTCTCTCTCTCTCTCTCCCCTGTGAGTTTTCTGCACCAACAACGTCAAACTTCTAGACCTACATTTCGATCTTAAATCTAGAATAGCATGAATTAAGAGCTTTGCTTCATGAAGCAATGTTTTACACATGAATTATCTGGTCTTTCTTACAACACCAGCACCAACAACGACGGAAACTTCTTCAAGTCTTGCATGCGTGATATTTATTTACTTTTTCAAACTGTTCTGGAGACGGTGGGGGTGGAGTTAATGTTAGCTTGGTGGGTGTTCGCGATGCAAAAAACAAAAAAAAATAAAAAAAAAACAAAAAAAAAACAAAACAAAACAAAAAAAAACCAAACAAACAACAAAACAACAAAACAAACAAAAACGCCAACAACAAACCAAGAAACCGAAAAAACAAAACAAAACAAAACAACAAACAAACACAAATAAACTAAACCAAAACAAAAAACAAAAGCAGTCGTCTGCGCGTGTCAACCTTCTCCCTATAAAATTCATTGAAATACTTAGGGGACGTCAATTTTCCCAAAGAACTCTCTCATCTCAAGAAACTACATGTTTCAATTTGCTGTACTGCAAACTTATAACTTTTAATGATGAATGTCAAGTATATATAATCGTGTATCTGTGCGATAGGAAAAGTCTAAAGTGCCCTTAGAAACGTTATAAAGGTAGAAACCCAGGCAGCTGGAAATCTTTATCGCAGTTTCTCTCTATAAAACCAAGACAGACGGGATTTCTGTCAATGTAATAAATTGAATGAAGCAAGCTGTTCGTTTCAGCGATACGCTAATGGCAATACGTTCCTTAGTTAATTTGTAATCCTCCACAGGAAAGATATGAATTCAACAAGAATTTTTTAGTTAAAAAGTATGGTTTATTTGAAGCAGAGACTACTTTTCAGTCAAAAGCGAGGCAAAATCAAATGATTTTGAGATGCTGAAGAAAATATGGCTATTGACAGTGTAACCTCTCACATTCTTTATGACATCGTAAAAATTAAAATATCTAAGACAGATTATATTAAGATTGATCGCTTTCTTTTGCTTTTGATTAAAAGTGAGATGCTGAAGAAAATATGGCTATTGACAGTGTAACCTCTCACATTCTTTATGACATCGTAAAAATTAAAATATCTAAGACAGATTATATTAAGATTGATCGCTTTCTTTTGCTTTTGATTAAAAGTGCTCACATAGAAAATGTTATAATAGATAGCTTGAAAGCTTCAAAACAATTCATGGTTCAGAAATGGCAAATAGGCACAAACGAATTAACTTAAAAAAATGAATCTGTAGCAAACTCTGTGCATATATCTCAAGTAAATTATATTCAACGAATGGTTTAACATGCTATTTCAAAATGAGTGAGTATGAACATCGACTTAATCTGATGCTAGACTATTTCGAATCATTTATCTAAAGATTGCTGCAGTTGTACAATATTGAAAAGCATTAAAACACATTGCGGGGTCGAGGAGTCTCTACTGCAGAACATTGGCTCCAATGCTTGTTATTCGTTACATGTCTCCTTAATTATGGACTTCCTATTTCCACTCGTCTATTTAAGTTTACCCTAAAAAACCAAACCCCAACAAGCTACCCAACAGTAGTGCAATAGTTTATTAATTGAGACTTGCAGATTAAATGTAACTATTGTTCACCACGGTGAAAGTGGCAGGGATCACACGATAAACCGTTATTCTTAACTAAAACTATGACCGTAAAGTACGTCTAAGACAATGTAACACCACTTCTAATCGGCATCTTCACCTTCACCTAAATATTGTTTTCGAATTTTTAGATCTAAAGCTTCCAATTTTGGATTATTCATGAACTTTCATCAGATAAAAAAAGCCCCACTAATATATAACTCCTTTTGATACATCCCCTCTTCATTAATATCTTAAGAAGGTAGACAGCAACATAACGCATAGGCCTACTGATAAGAATGGTCTAATTTTGTTTAAAGGACAGAACAGATGTATAATTTGGATCTTAAGTTTTCTATGACATTCAATGGGTAATGTAACAGGGTCAAACCGAGTAAAGAAATAACAATTAGTTTGTTAGTTTCGTGCTTTGCCAGCATCAGATATATCCTTGTATATGAATAACACCTACATTTTAAAAATAATTTATGGAATTAAATTATTCTTAATAATTATAATGTTTAATTTTTTAATTTTTAAATCTGATTCATCAGAAACTTTTTATTTTATCCCGAAATTAGGTAAACGAATTAGGTATGGGGCAGTGTTATAAATCATTACATTCAAATCTTAATGAGCTAAGGTACAAAAGCAAAAATAATTCAACGATAGAGATTCAATTATATTAATTGAAAAGAAATCCATTAAAATTAAGCATCTGAATAAGTTAAAGATACCCTCTATAACAGCCACAAGCATAAAACTCTGAAGCACACAAGCACAGTAATGTTGAACTTTCCTCATTCCTCAAATGTCTTGTTTTGGACCCTTGATAAATAAAGTAAAAAACCTAAGAACAAACTCTACCCAGAGCCTTCATTTCCAGATGATTGCTCTCACTATTACTTATATAAATAGCATTTACGGAGAGAAATGATTTTGTGGCCCCAGAGACTACTATCAGAACCATCACAGTTGTTAACCACTATCTTTTTTTTTTTCATCCATGGCGCTGCTTTGAAAAAATGCCAGCTTAACATTTAAACTTAAGTTTCGTGTAAACTTTAAGACCGGGACATTGGTTGCAGCTAAAGAATGATCAATTCATAAATTTTTGAATCTTACGAAAAATGTATAAATTTTGAAGTATTGCATGTATTATCTCAGAGAAAAATGCAAATTTTCAACATTTTGTTATGCCTCAAATAATTTGGTCACAAAAAGTAGCTTCTGACTCGCAAGATGTAGGTGCTTGCTTTGCAAAATGGCGAGCTTGTAACTTGCACAAAACGACTTGAGCATCAACTTTTATACGATCCAATATCATGAGGACCGCTATCGTTAAATTTCACTAAAATCTTGATCAAGATTTTGTCAATAACATTTATCAGCTGTCATATAGATCTAGAATCTAATTTTAAGGTAACAAATTTACATTTCAATCAGTTTAATAAGTAATTTACCTTAGGTAGGCCTTTAGAACTAAACTAGAATCTTTTACTTTGAAGTTTCATGCAATCTTGATCTAGAATCTAGATTTCTAGATCTTTACTTAAGTCCTGATATAGATCTAGATCTGGATATAGGTAATTCGATCACAATGATCTGTACTCGGTTACTACATGAATATAATTACTCTACTTGAAGTCTTCAATAATAAAACAAAAAATCACTAGATCGGTCCCACATCTTTGAGCCTCAGACCTATGCCTAGTTTTAGATCTGCATTTACATCACTCAGCCTAGAACTCCCAAACCTCGGTTAATGAAAAGATCTTTTTGTTTCATCAGGCGTTGGGCTCGATTTAAACCAGATCCTCTTTGTTGATTTTTCATGATGTTCTTTTACTGTTTTAGTTGACTTGGATTCTAATCTAAGATTCGATCAGACAGTAAGTTAGACATGTGTTTGAAGTGTTGCTGCAAGTCTGTAGGCTTCCATAGGTTCATAAAATGTGATGTTATTGAGAAGAAGATAATAAAAGATCTACATGTTGGCCTGGTGGAGCTGGTCAGAGAATAAGACATATTCGGTATAGATCTAATCATTATTCAGCTCAAATGTTTTTAAAAAGATTTATAAGTGCTCTATGTAAATTTCTCTCAGTGGTTACTGCATATCATTCAACTTTGAATCTTAGTCTAACCCCCTCCCCCCACACAATTCTTCCTAGATCAACATGGCTTTACTTGCAGTTTTATTTCTCATCCTTGATCATTTTGCGGGAAAAAAAAATAGAAATTAATTTTATAAAGATCTGTATGTTCAAAGCTCAAAAATCACAAATAACAGAGAAATTACCCTTGGTCATAGCCTCTAGTAGTCATAAAGAAATTGTTAAAAAGAAAAAAAAGTTATTCAAATGCAACCTTTATGAGTCTGCTTCATAATTTACAGTAACTATTCTTATGATTAATCTTTGTAGTAGTTCTTGATCTAATTCTAAACTTGGACTGCATCCAGATATTTTTGGGTAGCTTGCCAGAATTATAGAAGACTCACATTTCACATTCACACTCACAGCATTGGTATGGACGACTATAGAGAACAGCTCCACGCTGTGAGCGTGGGAATGGACACTATCAGTTAAAAGAATATATAGTCTGTATGATCAACTTCTCGAGGAAGCTCAAAGTGTATTTTTAGATTGTTTTCCATACTTTGGCATTGACCTTTTAATCAGGTCTTTTCCGAATAACATCTTTATATCTTATATTACTTTCTCCAGGTTTTCGATCTCTAGAGAAATACATCAATGGCTGAATTGTATAAACCTGGAGACAAAATTTTTGCTAAAATGAAGGGTTATCCCCATTGGCCTGCAAGGGTAAGATATGAACTTCTTGTCTGGAGTGATAAACATTTTAAGTGATGTATATGCACTCTTTATAATTTATGTATGGTGGCCATGACTTAAGGCCTATGAAAATCCTACAAACCTTTTTTTTTTATTTTATTTTATCTGTTTTTTTTTTGTAAAGTTTAAATTTTGTTTTTCTAAATTTCATGACATTGGAGTCGGTCAGATCATACATGTGCTGTTTAGATTAGACAAAAGAATAGAAAACATGAAAAGACCTGGTGTGAAAAAAAGGATTCCTTTAAAACTTTGCTCAATCGTTACTGTGTTGAATTTTTTTTTGCAGAAAATCAAAAGTACTCAAATTTCTTACTGTTCACTAAATCACTTAATTACGTAATGTTGGAATTTTTTAATGATTATAAATGAGACCTCTCTATTGTTTTTGTATGTTTTACATTTTTGTTAATAATTTTTCGTTTGTCATTTTATGATTGCAGATTGATTTGTTACCAGATGGATCTGTTAAGCCACCTAAAGGGAAATACCCTATATTCTTCTATGGAACTCATGAAACGTAAGAATGGTAGCACTGCCTACTTCTATCTGTCATGTATTTTCACTGTTCGCGTTTAGAAAATACAGAGACGGGCAAAGATTTGCATAGCTGAGTTTGTCTTTCCTCATCTGTTCATGTTCATCCATCTCCTCCTCTGCACCCCAACACACACACATATCTTTAAAAGTTAAATTTATGCTAAAGCAAACAACAAGAAATATTTGCTTCACTTAGTTTTATCTACTTTCTTAAATTTTTTTTCTAAATTCACCATGTGCCACATAAATATAACTTGGGGACTACAGAAAAATACAATGTGTCAGGTTACTAAACTGAATTGGAATTAATGGATGTAGATGTTAAATCTTTATAAACTTCTAGCAGCCAAGATCATTTTGCACGAAATTTAGAAGTAGCCTCGTAAATACAAGCTTGGAGTAAATGACTTAAGTTGTACGACTGCTATTTTTCTTTTTCTATATAATGTTTTAAATCTACAAAATCATGTTATAACCACACTCTAATTGAGCATCTTGTGTATTTAAAGTACACTTATGGAACATTGATGCACACCTTTTGTATTTTGCTGTGCTTCTTTAAACTTACACATGATACAAGATTATCAGCATTCTTATCTTTGTTGATAGCAGCAAATTATTAACCAGTACATTCAGTAAGTTAGAAAGAAACCCTAAGCAGGACATCATCAACATTATGGACTTTTAGGAGGGGCCTCCTGGGAACGAGGCTGTCTCTGTGGCTACATAAGGGGCCATTCAATGCTGGGAACAGTCATGTACTGCTGCTGCTCCAAGTAGGACTGGTTAGATGGGCCGAAAATACCGTTGTAGGTAAAGAGGGGCGGGAAGAACCTGTATCCTTCCATTCCCCACCGTTATCCCTTACCAGGGAGGCAGGACATCAAAATAGTTTCCATACAATGAGACTTGAGCCATATTAATGCAATTGTCTTCTCACAGGGCATTTCTGGGTCCCAAGGACATTTACCCTTATGAGAAATTCAAGCATAAATACCACAAGCCCAACAGCCGAACGTCTTTCAACGCAGGCCTCTGGGAGATTCTCAACAACCCTACAGTTCTTTATCAGGATCAGGTGAGTGGAAGAAAGAAAAACTTTAAGAATCGACAAGCCTTTATCTTTGTGATGGAGAAACAACACCAAGTAGCAAATTTAGGATACAGAGACAATTTCATACCCCACTAATGCCATTGCTTTGGTGGGAGGTTATTTATGTCCTCGGCTAAATTCATTATTCAATGGAGTTGCAGCTAATTTATTTCAAAGTAAATATATGAAAACAGGATTTAATCATCAGCAGCGCTGTTTAACCATTTATAAATTTTTTTTTCAATGGAAAGTAAAAAACAAATGCAGTTGGTATTTCAAAAACATTTTCAAGTGTCAATACCCTAATGACAAACAAGCAATATGGTACTATTATGTCATTAAGAGCAAAATTGAGAGATGCGTTTTTAACCGTTGCCTACCAGTTTAGGTGCATTCAATGCTTCATAAATTTTGGGACAACTGAAAAGAAGGCCTTGAGAAATGAGGGATGTATGATGGTTATTCTTATTGGTTTTTTTTTTTTTTTTTGACTTTCTCATGCATCTAATGATTGCTCGGAAATGATCATTCCATGTGGGTTTCGCATCTTTTAAACCTTAAACTAATTTCATGACAAGAGTAGTATAAATATTTCCCATAGCTGCCAACTAGTACGTATAATACATATTTAGTATATATTTGGGCTTCTGAGTACTTCTGTCCATATCAGTGCTAAAAAGTATGTATTTGGCAGTATCCCTCTAATCAGAAGTAAAAATATTTGCTTGGTCGGCAGCTCATTGCTCACAGCCAGGCTGTATTTGTTCAAGTTATGATAAGAGAAAATTATATAAATTTTGAAATTAACTTATAAGTAACAGGTAAACTTGTCGACATTTATTTAGCTTTCAGTGTTTAAGTCAATATTGATAACTATACTTCATAAGCGACATCTTCTACTAGGTTTGCAGAGACTAAATTTATTTGTTGCGCTAAAATTTGTTTTTGCCTTTGCAAAAGATGGCAATTGTGATTTCCTTTTTAGTTGTTGATGATGCTTGGAATGTATTTTCATGCACAAAATTTTGTCATATAGCAAATCGTTTCTCTCTCTCTCTCTTTTTTTTTTGTCTCTGTTTAGAATTTATTTGAACTCAATCCACTTTTTTGGGCTATATTTGAATTATTGAAGTATACAAAGTCATGAATTGATATTGTGCCATTGGAATTCTGCTATAGGTGACAAACATAGACCTCACAGATGAACCGCCCATCCCTGAGGAGGAAGAGAATGTGGAGAACGGTGATGACGAAGGTGAACCTGATGTGGCCGAAGCAACTAGCATAGGAGATGATGAAGAAGAAGCGAATGAAGGACTTGTAAAAGGAAAGAAGGTCAGACTTAATATTTTCTGGTTACTGGGAAAAACATCAAAGACTGCAGGACAATATACATTTTACATTTTAACTTTTTGGCAATGCCAACCAAATGAAAACACTTAACTTTTTGAGATTGAGAACCACTGGGATTCACTTTGAAGCGATTGGCCAGACTGAGTTGAGAAATTAGAATCCAAGTAGGCAAAGAGCTAAACCTGTGTATTTGATTATATCTTGTCAAGAAAACTAGTGTCATAACATATCAAAAACTTGAATTTGGGTATTTCATTTTATCTTATATTTAAAATGCCCTTTTTTTAGAGAGCTGGCATTAATACAAGTTTTCTGGAGCTGAAAATCAATTGTCTTAACTAAAATCAGTTGCAAAATTTCTACTCATCTGCATTGCTTTTTTTTCTTTGATAGGCGCCGGCCAAGAAGACACAAGGGCGTAAAAGAAAGAAAAGTGGAGGATCTACGGTAGGAATAAACCTGATAGCTTCTAGTAGTTCATTGAAAACATGTTTCATATGCTTAGAGTGGTAAGCTATTGGTAGTTTGATTTTTCTGCATTACTATCTCTCTCTCTCTCTCTCTCTCTCTCTCTCTCTCTCTCTTTCTTTAACCCCTCTGTATCCCACCCTCTATTTCTCTCAATCTCTGTCTGCTTGTGTGTCTGATTCTCTTTCCACACTTTCACCACAGCTAAAAGTAATCATCTGATCTATGCTATTCCTTGAAATCCTCCTCTTTTTTATATTAGTTGTTTGAAAAAACAGCAAGAAACATATTCTCTCTCTATTTCAGGGTGAAACACCAGCCGCCAAGAAGGCTAGAGGTGGTGCCAACAGCCAGCGTGGTAGGGGTGGGAAAAGAGCAGGTGGCCGTGCATCTAGCAGATCCTCCAGCGTCACATCCTCGGTGAAGATGGAGGAGGAAGAGGACGCCCCTGAAGGAGTGGAAGAGGAAGAGGATTTTGATGCAGAGAACCCTCCCAGTGACGACTCCGGGGATGAGGTATAAACTGTTGAGTTTTTGCCCAAACAGTATTTTTTTTTTTCAATTTTCAAAATAATTCCTCCGCAAATTTTGCCTCTGGTTGATCAGTTAAAGTGGTTAGTTTTGATCTGATTACAGAAGGCTGCAGCCAGTATTAAACTTGCTACAAAGTATATTGACTTAGAGGAAAGGCTTATTTCAACATGAGAGACGTGTTCATATGGCAGATAGAGAAGAAAACATTTCGTCAACAACTTTATCCAGCATCTTTAGACTATGCCGTAACAGTAAAGGAAAATGGAAATAATTTAGATACTCCATAATCAGAATGTTTGTAAACAAGGTTTCCAAGGATTACCATTTGCATCCTTCATCCTGTCCCTTTGACCCAGATACAGCCTGAAAAGCAACAAATCATTTCAATATAAAGTTCAGACTTACTGATTAGGTCACGAATGAGATTAGCACAACAGTAACAGTCGTAATGTGGGTCATCCAACATTTTTCCTTGATGGGTTCCCTCCATTCCTATTTTGATTTTTTTTGGTTACCTCTCTCCATATTGAAATTTTTATCTTTTTCATAATTAATCAGGAGCCTTGCTTTGGTAGTTTCTATTGATTTAAAAAGCATATTTATTTATATATGTATAAAAATTTTTTCTCGTGGTGTGGCAAATTTTCAGGACTTTGAGATAGAATCGGACGAAAATGTAGGCAGGAAAAAAGGCAAGAAGAAACCAGCGGCTAAGAAGACAAAGGGCAAAAGGGGAGCGAAGAAAGATAGTGATGATGATGATGATGAAGAAGAAGAAGTTGAGGAACCCCAAAAGAAGCAGCGAGCTCCTAAAAAGGCAGCTCCAAGAAAAAACACAGGAAAAGCAGCAGGTAGCTTATGCTATATTTAACAAGCTAAAAGAATTGATAATGCTTTGTGAAGGTGTCCACCAAACTAGGATAATGTAACTTACTGGTTTACCTGTCTGTGACCGTTACAGGTGTATAGGGAATATGCTTTCACAAAGAGTTATGTCTCTTCATTGGAAGTTATGAGTTATGTCCAACAATCAAAAACATTTTGAAGATCTATGCATAAATAAGTCATTTTGTTTCATATGTTTCCTGGTGCACTAATTTTATGTTTTCCTTTTTTTACTTTAAATCTTTCACCAATGCAGATGCCATCACTTGATATGCTGACAAAACTAAGGTTTAGGAATTCCAACTACGTAGCATAACTCTTTGTAAAATCACATTCTCTATAGGCTGCCATGGGATTGCACTGCCTTTCTACTTATCTATGGAATAATTTGTACAACAAGTTATAACCAAAAGAGAAAAAAAAAGATTTTTTTTCCCTTTTCTTTTAAGCATTCATATGATGTTGTCTGAAAAGGACTGGAGATGGCATTTCCTTGAAGATTTGAATTTCATGCCAAACCATAAAACAATCAAGTCTTTAACATCAGGATAATGTTGATGGGAGTAGAGCGTATGTTGAAGCATTGTAGATATTCATTGTGAAGTACAAACTTTTAACACAGTATGATGAAACACAGCATCATTTTACCTTTGAACTCCTGTTTAAACAGGTGCTAAAGCAAAGGGAAAGAAGGGAGCAGAAGACAGTTTGGAATCATCATTAAGCAGGTGAGATTTCCCTTGTCTCCGGTTTGTAGTTGGATGCACCCACTTCAGGTTGTTGCTGGCCTCACATTCAAATGTATTGATTTTTAGAGCAGCGCATAGTTTTATATTCTAAATGATGAAAATTGTTTGAAATTAGTACAATTATGTTGAAGAGATATTCGGATTTAACCACTTTTGAAAATTTTTGACAAATAGGATTTTCTGTACTTTTTTTTTTTTGCCAGATTTTCAACTCCACTCTTTTTCTGCAGCTTTTGACTCTTCAGCATTAGTTGCATGTTTACTACAAATGTTTCTAAGTCTCTCTACCTATTATCATTAATCAAAGTGCCAAAAAGCAATGTTTATGATTTAGTTCAGCACTCATATTTCATGAAGATGTTAGGAACTTGTCCTGATATACAGAAAGCCTGAAAATTTCTGTGACTTGAAAGTTTATGTTGAAATTTGATAAAATCATTGCCTCAACAGCTAAAAGTAAAAGTTGATAGAATCATTGTCTCAACAGCTAAAAGTGAAAGTTGATAGAATCATTGCCTTCACAGCTAAAAGTGAAGGTTTATAGAGTCATTGCCTCAACCGCTAAAAGTGAAAGTTGATAGAATCATTGCTTCAACAGCTAAAAGTGAAAGCTGATAGAATCATTGCCTCCACAGCTAAAAGCGAAGGCTGATAAAAATCATTGCCTCAACAGCTAAATTTGAAAGCTGATAAAATCATTGCCTCAACAGCTAAAAGTGAAAGTCAGCATGTGCATTGCGCTGCTTAACGCTCTCTTTAAGGAGAACCTTGTGTAAGAGAGGTCGAGAGATGAGACAGTCTAGATACATTCTATAACGGTGTAGTTTTGGTTAGTTTGTATGGCTTTAATCTTATATTTGTTTTGAATTTTGGTTGCAGTGATGAAGGAGATAACAGTGATGATGATGAAGCCATCAGCTCCTGGAAAAAGAAAGAGGAGGAACGTCAGAAAGAGATAGAGAAAAAGCAGAAAGAGGAAGCCGAAAGGTGAGTTTAATGTGTGAGTCAAAGGTTTGATTGTGATTATTAAATACACAAGAGTGTCTGAACTGAGAGTGGAAAGCTGATGAATTGCCAGCTGGGTCTGTCTTTTTAATGGGAGCTTATATTGACCCCTTTTGCCTACCCATTCAATGAAACAGGTTAATGCTATATCATCACTTTTTGTGTAACTCATTTTTAAAATGTATTAACTTTTTAGAATTCGCTGGCCCTATCAAAACTGTGGATTGTCTTTTTTCGTGTTGCTTAGCTTTAGTTGTTTTTGAAAATTTTCAATTGAAAAAAACAAAAAAGACAAACATTCCAAGCCCAGCAGGGCGTTTCTTTATAGCTATGTCCTCAGCCCAGTGCAGTAATTTTTTTTATTAGTTTTGTGTGGTTTTATTATGAACTTCTATTGAGAAAATAGTGCATTGAAAATTATGGGCTTTTGAAAGAGTTGAAAGTGTTGATAACTATTATAACTGAATTGCCGATTCTTGTCCTTTGCAAAATAAATTTGAAACTCCTACTTATTTAATTGAAATAGGCTGTGCAACAAAGTATTGGAGAAGGATAAAAAAAATGATTGATGAAAGCAATTTTAAAGTGCTTCCTCCGATTTTATGATGCTTTTCACCGATGAAGATCAGAGCTATGAATGAAGAGCAAATGACACATACAACAATCATGAAGAATCTGCCAGAGTTTTTTATGTTTATTTAAAATTTTTTTTTTTAGCTTCAAGTTCATTATTGTCTCCTAATTTTGTTTTACAAAATTTTCTCATTTGTAGCTTATATTTTGTTTCCATTATCACTAAACAAGTTATGATATGTTTTGCAGGAAAGCAAAAGAAGAGAAAGAGAGAATTCAAAAAGCCAAGGCAGAGCTGAAATTGGAACGAAAACAGAAAGAATTGGAAGAGGAAAAAGACAAAAGTGATGACGAAGATGTGTCAGCAAAGCCAAACAAACGAGAGAGAAAAGTGAAAAAATTTGATGATTTTCTTGTTTCTAAGAAGGTGGGTTCTTCCCGAAGATATTAGAAAAAAAAATTGTTTAAATTTTCCAAGCTTTCTTTAAGATTTGAATGTTGCATTTTGTATCTTTCCTGACATTCAAACATTTCTTTAAACACAACTTGAAATTAATGTCTGTATTCATCATAAACAACTTTGTCTGGATCTGTCTTCATTCATCTAAGAAACAAATTATGAGCAGCAATTAACATAGAAAATTTCCATCTGGATCTGTCTTCATTCATCTGAGAAACAAATTATGAGCAGCAATTAACATAGAAAATTTCCATCTGGATCTGTCTTAACTCACTTAAAAAAAAAAATAAACTATGTGCTGCACAGATTGATATTTCAATTTCCCTGAACCTGCATTATCCTAAAACTACTTTAGATCAAGCTTGGACGAGGATCAATTTTTTTTTAAAGGTATCTCCTGACCTTTGTCCATGATCCTGACATAAGAATCTTGTGTGAGAGATAAGGGAGATGAAAGCAATTTATAACGAGATATGAAATTTCAATTTTGTATATCTATATAAAAATAAAGGAATGATTTCTGACTGCATATCTTCTCTATCTTATCACAACTTTTTTAACCCAATTGTGTTTTAAAATCTAAAGGAAAATGAAAAATCTAAGCCTGCTTCTCAAGAGGAGAAAAAGAAAAAGGAAAAGAAAGGGGCACCAAAACCCTCGGAATCACTCAAAAATGATCCAACTCCGGATGGGAAGAAAGCGAAAAAGAGGAAAATTGTCAGCAGCGGGGAGGAGAGTGACGGAGACCCAAAGGCAGATGGAAAAGTGACAGACTCACAAGAACTGCTGGAGGACCGATTGAAAAAGGAAGTGAAGAAAGAACCACCAGAGGAGGGGGAGGACATTCCGGCTCCGCCTGCGGAAGATGTGAAAGACTTACCACCCTCGAGTAAAAAATCTGCCACAAATGTTACAGAAAAAGAGGATACAGCAAAGCGGAAACACTCAAAGGTGGGTAAACCACATTTGTGCGTATCTTAATTTTAAGAAACACCCAAGGATTTGAAAAAGCTCAGCAGTGACTTAGTGGAGCAACTGTAAAAATATTGTCTTTGAAAAAATTCAGTGAATATTGTTTACCGCTGAGCTTAGCTATGGTTCTAAACTTTGTTCGCATTTTGGAGCGAAAATCAGTTTTGTGCTGGTAATGTTCACTCATGGTTTTCTTGCAGATGAGGTTATCTTTTGACTGATGTGGCAATTTTTTTCAACAAAAGTGTCCTACAATTTATCCTAGTATTAATGCATGAAAGAAAATTGAAGCCTGTAAGAGTTTATGTCTTATGTAAGTGTTTCTTGTTCTTGTCCAAAAAAAAAAAGAAGAGACAGCATGAGGGATGCGGATGTGTTAATAATTCTTGTACAGTTTTTGTTCCAATGTCATTGGCTATTGCCATTTCCACAAGAAGTTTATTTGAGCTTTCATAGACACTAAGTAGAGCACTTTACCAGAGTTAGGTAGGAACTGGATAAGATTTGGGGGGGGGGGGGGTAGAGTTGTATTGTTGCATCTCAAACATATCTGATGTGGCATCATTTGATGTGCTTACTATTACTATACAGTGGAGTAACTCTATCTGATAATTGATAAAGCAACACAAAACTTAAACATCAATTAAAATAATCAAATGTTACAAAACACACTTGTCATGGTGAGGATGAAGAAAGCAAACTGGGATTTAATAAATAAAAAAAAATATAATCATTGCTGAAGATTTACGTGAATGAATGAGAACTGGGGGAAAAGTATTTTTAATTTTATTGATCAACGCTAAAGAAAGTACATGAGCGTTAGGAATGAGAGCAAGGGAAAAGGTATTTGTGATATTATTGTTTATATTACATGTCCTTTACTCTGGGCCAAAAAGTTCTTCAGCTCCCCTATGTTTACCAAGCACTAAATAAATTGCTAGGTCTCTTTAGACTCAAAGAAAGTAAAGGCGACGAGGAACTACCTCACAATGTTGAATGCCAAGAAAAATCAGGGCCCTTCTCCTGGTTCCCCTACGCTTGGACTGAGTTTGAGACTCACTTTATTTTTTTTGCACGTCCTTCAGGACCAAAAAGATCACAAGAAAGGGGAACACAGAAGCAGCCATAGTCACAAGTCTGACGATAAGGAGAAGAGGCACAGGGATGAGGAGAGGCGGCGGAAAGAGCAGAAACTGTGAGGCTTGAATTGTACAAAGTCAGTTAGGATTTACTTGCTTTACAATCAGCCATAATGAAAGAGCCACTAGGAATGTTTGTTTTAATATATATATATATATATGTAGATATATATATATAGATATAGATATGCAAGTTTCACTATAAACATAATCACCCATGCGTTTTTTTTTTTTTCAAAGTAATGCTCTATGGTGGTCATAGAAACTTTTTCTGGCCCACATGAACTTTGATTCATATATCTTAATTGAGTTTGATCTTTCTGTGTGCACACCTGCTCACCAAAGGTTTGTCTATGTTTGGGGATTTTTAGCTTTGCATAAGTCAACAGGAGGGAGACAAAAAGAGAAGGGGGTTGGTGGGAAGAAATAGGCTAGGAAAAGTTATCTCATACTATCTCCAAGAAAGGGCCATGGCAGATTAGACGATTTCGCTAAATATAGAACTGGAGATCACAGGCTGATCTTTTCAATGTATTGGTTAGCATTGATTTTTTCAATCATTGTGCATTTTGTCTTAAATTCTTTAACTTCTCTTTTTTTTTTTTTCTTTTAAACATACGCTTAATTTTTTTCCTCTCTTTTTCTTTCTCCATAGTCATGAGGAAAAAGAAAGGAAAAAACAAGAAAAACTGGAGCAGAAGAAGGAAGAGAAAAGAAAGGAAAAAATTGAGCAAGTGTCATGTGAGTGGAATGTGATAAGATTTTTTTTGTCCTCTCTCTTTGAGGAGTATATCAAAGATGATTCCCTAAGGCCAGATTCCTTTGTTCTATTGATTAAGAGAAATTCATCTATTTTTTAAATCAATCTGACAGGGCTTTAGGACACATTTTAAATTACTTGAGACTGGTCATGCAAAAGCTGCATTTTCTGGTCAAGTTGGAGCGGTCCCATTTTCGAATCACAGTCCGGGGCAAAAAGTTTTTCAGCCCCCCTGAGTCCACCCAGCACTAAATGGGTAGATAGGTCTCCTTAGACTCGACAAAAGTAAAGGCGACGAGGAACGCTTTTGGTAAACTACCTCACAATGTCACATGCCAAGAAAAATCAGGACCCTACCCCTGGTTCTCCTACTGCTTGGATCGAATTTGGGACTCACTTTTTTTCTAACGCCACAGTAGAAAAAGATAATCAAACCCTGCATGGCTCATATTGGAATTTTTTAAAGCCCGTCTATTGATGTAAAGCTTGGAAACTGTCATCAGTTGTTTAGTAGTAGGTAATCTCTTGACCCTATGACGGCCCTGTCAAAACTCAGTTCTGACAGTCATTTGTCATAATTTAGCACAAAAAAGTAATGAGTCAGTTTATTTTTCGCCCTGTGATGGGTTTCATTCAGATTAAGTAGCTGAATCATGTATTTAAAAGAAGAAAAAAAAATTTAAAAAGAAAAGGATAAATTTATAGAAGATGTATTAACGATAAAAAATAAGAATCAGTGAAAATTTTTTTTCTTTCACTTATTTTCAGTCAGCAGAACAGAAAATACATTGATCCAAATGGACCTAGAGATCAAGAAAGCGCTCCTGGTCGAAAGCCTCGTAAGTTTTTCCCTAGTTTTAGCTGAAGCCAGGCAGGTGTCAACGTTTTCTGATTTTGGCAGTAATTGTAATTATTTCCTGTTATCTTATCCTTCAATGATGATTGAAAGGTAATTTTAACGAATACACGTATATATTTATTGCCTTGGATTTGCAACATTTGCTTTTATCCACGTTATTTTCTGAAGTTGTAGCAGAAACGCCCAGTTTTATTTCACAGCTGTCGGGTTGTTTTAACTGTTTTTCATATTCAAAGTCCCTTGCTTTATTTCAAACCTTGCTGGTGACACTTCTAGAAAATCTCCTGGTCTACACATGATAAATAGTTTGTGGAAGTCAGAACTCATCCCCTCCATCTTTTGAATGAAATCCAAACCAAACAAAAAATTGAGATTTTTTTAGCCTGTTGTTTAATTTTCCTGACACAATGGCATCCTCTCATATTTACTTTTACAAAACTGAGTTTAGATGAAATGACTCACTACATTGTTTTCTTCTTAAATTTATCTTGGATGTTTTGACCAGGATATTGACAAGTGCGTGGCGATCCTCGAAGACCTTTCTGCCGTGCCGGTGAACGCAGTGATCCTGCGAAAAAACCCATTTATCTTGGCAACAATCAAGAAATGTCGCAAGTTCAAGAAGAGCACCGCCATCCAACAGAAGGCGGAAGTCATCTACCACAAGTTTAAGGGGTTCTTTCTCACGGAGGATGCAGGAAAGGTCCGTTGCTCTCTTGTCGTGGTCCATCTCATTTCTGACTGACTTGTCTCCCTATAGCACTGCCATCCTGGGTGAAAATTGTTGTACAAGGCTGACAAAGCACCCATAAAAAGTCGTAAAAATCAAGTTAAGTCAGAGAAAGCCTGTCAATGGCCCTAGTTTTTGTTCCTCCAGACTCCCATAATTCCAACCTAAATATATATTTTTTGGTTTGATTTTCTTTGCCTGAATTTAGGAAATGAAATTACTCCCAAAATATATTTGCTCCATGTCAGAGGGTATAATGATCCCTTTACTAATGCTAATAGAGTATATTTTGCATTGCTTTGTATTGATTGTACTGAACTATGTGCAGTGTCTATAGGCAAACCATTTACAGAAGACAAAGTAGAAAATACTGGCCTTAAGCTCAATCTATGCATTCCATACCATGGCTTTTTTGCAGTGAGACAGAAAAACGGCTATCATATAGCTTAATTTAAGATGGGATTCAAAGTGGCTAAGTCGCAGTATATTCACCACAGCAACACATTGGTGTAGTGATCTCACACCTTAAAGTTCACATAAAAAATATTGCAGCAGCTGATTCTGTGTGCTAAACGGGCTTATATCTATTGGTAAAAGAACCTGCAATTAAAAAAATCTCTCTGCACAGGTTGAAAAATATAATTGTTGGATTGAAAAATTTTTAGATTCTAAAATGCAGTCTTTAGATTATAAGTTGCGAATGTTTATGTGAGGCATTGCTTTCTCTGATGATCATAGTTATTTGATAATTTGAGAGACTCAATACATAGTTATCTAAAGCCTTTTTTTTTTCTTATAATTTTATTGTGTCTTATGATCTAATTTTATTTCATGGACCATAGTTTTCTTTACCTTTTGTCTGTTTGAATGTCCTTGAACCCTCCCCCCCCTCTCTCTCTCTCTCTCTCACTCTCCCTTCCTCTCCCTCACACACCCATTCTCTCATTTTTATTTGCAATTACTTATTGAAGAAGTGTAAATTGCATCAGAATTTGGTTCATTGTGCACTCAGCTTAACAAATATGTCACTTTAAGGTAGCCTAAGTCAGTAAAACTTTGTTTTCATTTACCTCCAACGTATAATAAGTATATAGAAAGACAAAACTGTTATCTGAAACAACAAATTTCTTTCCTTCAATCAAAATTTTCTTTTTTTTTTTTTGAAATCTAATTTTTGCTTGCATGTGATATACCAGCTCACAGAGCCAAAATCCAAGCTGCGAGAGAACAAGGAGAATGAAGTTTCACCTGCTGACATAGAAAAGACCAATAGCGGTGAATCACCAAGCTCTAACAACACAACTACAACTACTACTTCTACGACCCCTAGCCAGTCCAGTGTGGTAGCTGCCAGCACTCCACCGTCTGGTGTCGGCACTCTCAACACACCTACACCAGCAGAAGATGGAACAGCTACAGCTGTTCAGCCCACCTCCACAGACTCTATCACTCAAGGGGAAGGAGTCAATGGTGACGGCCAACAAGCTTCCACCACACTCCTCCCCGCCACAGCAGATCTGAGCAAGGGAACTGGTTCTTTGTTGGAGTCGAGTGTAGTGACATCTGTGGATGCCGCCTCTTCCAGCATTCAGTCTGTGTCAGCAGATCAAACAGCAACCAGTGATTCGGGCTTGGTGGCGCCCAGTGACACAGATACCTCCAGGGTAGATGACTCTTTTATCTTCCAGCAGGTACAAGCTGGGGATTCTGGCCCTGGACTACCGCTGTCGAGCACAGCGGCGCCTGCAGCAATACCTGGCCTAGACTCTCTCTTCCAGGAAGGGGTGGACTATCGCAAGCAGCAGCAACCTTCTCAGAATTCCTCAGCAGTGAACAATACCACAGCAGATGACGAAGACAGTGCTGACAGCGATGTGTATGTGGATTCCGCCAAACCCACCACATCGCCAACGTCCGCTTCTGACCAGAAAAAGAAGGGTCACTCTGAGACCTTTGACCCGCGGCGACCGCTCAGCCTCCCTCTTCCTCCAACCACGGGTGAGGATGAGATGGAAGAGGAGGAAGAGAGTGAGGAAGCCAAGTCTGCGGGTAGAGCAGAACCAACGGAGCCAGTGGTGGAAGCGACAGATCAGAGCAGTAGTCCCGTCTTACCTCTGGTCTCCACTGAGTCGGCCGCGTCTGTCAACCCAAGCATCACAGATATGGTCTCCAGCGCTGTCAAGTAGGTCTTCCATTTTCTTTGTGGGCTGCTAGTTACATGCTGGCAATAAATTCCAATTTTAGTGTTTTTAACTCTAAATCCTGAAATTGTTTTAGCTGAGGGAAACTTATTGTCCCCCATTCACTATATCAAAAGCACGAAATATATTATACATAACATGTTCTGGAGAATTTTCATCCTTGAGAGCCTAAAAAGAGCATTTTTCCTGGTATCTTTAACTGTGATATGATATTTTGTGGTATTCATTTGAATTGGTTTCTGTACATACCTTATAGATCATGTACAATCAGCAAGCATTCCATATTGTCAAGTTTGTATTACCTTAAAAAATTTTTAAAAAATAAAAACCATATTTTGATCTTGTTCATTAATATTTTTTTTTATGAGGCAAATGCAACTAGAATTGGCGCAGTAAAAAGTAAAACCAGTCGCTTAAGAGCAGAGACTAACTAGTTAGTGGACCACACGTGGTCACAGTGACGCATGTTCCACAGTTACCCACAGATCGTCTTTCTCTTGCTTTCTGGAATTGTTAGGTAGAATTGTTGGGGGTGGGGGGGGGGTGGGTAGAAATCAAGATTAAAATTTTATTTTGACAGCGGCATATGTTTATATAATCTTACATGTAAAGAACTGACTATTGATAGCCAAGGCTGTTTTTTTTTTAAATCTCCGTGAAAAGTAACCCTTGAGAAAATGTCCTGATAAGACTGTTTGAAATACTGAGCTTGGATTCAGAAGCTCTGAAGGGTACAAACCATGATTTCTGTGAAAACTGTCTAACTTTCTATAGGGGAAGGAATCATATTGGAATCTTGGTTTTTGGGGTTACGTAATGATAATAAAAACAAGAACAGACTTGCTATTAGATGAATTTGCATAAAAAAATTTTTTTTAAAATGTAGATTCATCCCATTTGTTTCAATTTACCATCCTTGAATCTAGTCATCATGGTAGCATTTATTGAAGAAGCTTGTGTGACAAAAAAAAAGATTGTTTGTCTGTTACCAGTTATAATTATTTTTTTTTTGCTTCTAAGATTCTTTCGAAGAAAATCAAAAACAGGAAAAAAGAAAAAAAAAAGTAAATGAACAATCTCTGTACCAACTTAAAGAGGCCCCTGAGTAGAGGCCAGAGTTTAAATTTGTCTTAAGTAAAGTAACAATTAACATCAAACTTAACCATGACTTGTCAGCCATATCCTGTTTGGGAATCTGCTTTGCTTGCTGAAAGCTCTTACCCCTAGCTTAAGGTGGAGGTCATTCACATCCGATGGAAAGAGAGTGAAATGGCGTAAAGTGAATTTTCCGAGGGCTTTGTTTATATCTGATTCAGCTTCTATTGGTTTTCAAACTTAGGACTCCCTGATCTGAAATCTGAAGCTCTAACTACTTGTTCTACCATGTCACTGTACTGGTTAACAGAATCATGCATTGTGTTAAAAGGGAAACACAGAGCCTATGTCAGGGCATTGTGTTGAAATGTTTGTGAATTAATGCGTGTGAATTTCATCGTATTCACTTAGAGAGCTGATAAAACTCTGCTAAATTATCTGCCCTTAGTCACTAAATCAAGAAATTATATTATTTCCCCTTCAAAAGTTCCTCCCCTACCATGGTTAATGAACCAGATTCATCTGCTCTCTCCTGACAAAAACTGTTAGCTGCGTTAGAAAATTAAGGGAAGGTAAGAGGTCATGGTTTTGGTGCAAGCTCCAAAAATCAATCAGTGAGATAACACTTATCAAAAGAGACAAAAAAATCAACTTATTTAACAAAGAAAATACATGATCAAAGGAGACAAAGAAATAACTGAACTCTTGCTTCCACAGGCAGTTAACGGCCTTAGATAGACTGGCCAGCAGCTATAGCTCCTCTCCTCCAGGTTCTCGGCAGTCGCCAACTGTTCCCTCCACACGTTCCGAGGACCCAACAGATGCGGGGCCTGGGTCGAACCTACCAGTGTCCAAGCCAACCACGGCAGGACGGCAGACGGCTAGGTCAGAGTATTTGGAAGAAGAGGAGGAGGATGAAGAGCTTTTGGAGTGCAAGGTAAACCTCAACCTTGCATTGTACACGTTCATGTGAAAATTAATCAGTGCTGGTGGTTCTCCGCAGATCCGCAGAAAATCCAGTGATTTTGGAGTAAGAGGAGGATTTTCCTCTGGTTTTCAGGTATTTCAGCAATGAGCCGCTGTTCTGCTAGTTTTTGCGAAATTTTAATTCACATTTATATCCAGCTAATCTGTTTATAAACGATCAGTTAACTGGCAGGGCGTAGAATTTTTTTTTACCCTCTCAAAGCATAATTTTCATAAATTTTACGGATCCTGGACCCTGCTGAGGGCCTTTAGCAGCCTCCATACCCCTGGCAATTTTCTCCTCTTTTTCTCACTTTTTGTCACCATCAGCACTGATAAATGCGTTCTTGCCTGATAGAATGCATTAGCCATTAACTGATATATTCGTGATATCTTTCTCAATACAGCCCACCTAAAAGGTACTGAACTAGCTCACTTTGCTGCTCTTCAAGTTACTTTGAATCTCTGATAAGTTAAAGGCTTGATTTGAGAAAGGAGTTTAGATAAGAACATGTCACGCTCAGAACTGCTAATTTGCTTTTGTCTCTCTCACTCCGTCAGCAGCGCCGGGATTTGAATGCTCGCATCGAGGCTCTCATGCGAGCAGAGCAAGATGGGGCGGAGTCTGAAGAGGAAATAGAAGAGCCTAAGAGAGTTCTGGATGCATCACCCACACCCCAGAAACCCGCAGGCTCAGCTGACAGCAAGGTATCCTTCAGTCTTTTAGAAAGAAGCTCTTGTAGCTTTGCTTCATTTTCTGAAAAACCTTGGTTGAACTTGATCCTAAAAATATTTCCCATTTAACAAAAATTATTTTTAATTCAAACAGAAAAATTATCCCCAAGTGGTTCCTTTTTTTTTGTTTTTGTTTGTTTTCTCTTTTACTTTATGAAGAGGCTTTAGAATTTGTTGACAAAAAATATCAGCGTAAGGGTCTTTCTTTTGTCAACACGAAGGCTTTGGTGAAATAAATTTTTTTTTTTTCAACTCTACAAGAGTTCTCTCATGGAATTCTGAATGCTTGATTTCTCAATGCTCTTATGAGACTTCTCTTAACACAAACTTCAGATAGCAGGTAGGGCAGTTCCCAAATATTTTTAAGTTGGGGAATATATCAAACACAATGAGTTATATCCCTTTTTTTAAGGAAAAATATTGCTTAGCAATTGGAATATAGCTTGAGTAATTACTCCAGCTCTCTGGATAGGATTAGATTAATATGGTTTTTCAAAAGTGATTAAAAAAAAAGTAATAGGTATTATTCTGGAGTTAAAGCTTAGGCTGGTGCCCACTCTTGTAAAAAGACTTTTATTTGCCCAAGGCAAGCCTAACTTCTGCCATGATTCAAATTGAAGATTCAAATCGAAGACCTGTGATCCCAAGTCAAGAGCACAAGCACCAGGCTACTGATGACTCACATTATTTCATATAGCCCATCCAAAACAACACTCTCAAGCCATGTTTTTGTATCTATTGTTTCCTTGCCACGCAAGCCGGAGATGAACAGATAGACCAATCTCTTTCATTTACCAGGTCTCAGGGCAGACATCGTTATCTTCCCATTTGTCTTTGCTCTTGTAGTTGATCATCACATGCTGGAGATAAACAGATAAACCAATCTCTTTCACTTACCAGGTCTCAAGGCAGACATTCTTATCTTCCCATTGTTTGTCTTTGCTCTTTCAGTTGATCATTGCAAGCCGCGGATGAACAGATAAACCAATCTGTTTCATTTACCAGACCTCAAGGCAGACATTCTTATCTTCCCATTGTTTGTCTTTGCTCTTTCAGTTGATCATCGCAAGCCGCGGATGAACAGATAAACCAACCTCTTTCACTTGCCAAGTCTCAGGGCAGACATTCTAATCTTTCCAAACATTTGTCTTTGCTCTGACAAATCTCATCAAATTGCTTAAACTCAAAGGAATATGCAAGTGTTTCTATATGTATTTCTCTTGGGGTTGTCTTTGTTTGGGGGAGGAGATCCCAGTAAATGTCTGAAAGAATTCTGTATTGTAATGTGTAGCAAGATCCACCATTCTTGGAGAAACTTTGACTCTCTTTTTTTCTTTCCTCTTTCCTTTTTATAGCAGCAGCAGCAGCAACAACAGCAGAAACAACAGCGGGAGCGGGAGGATGACGAGGAGGAGCCATTAATTGATGATGATGAACTACACGATCTGCTAGGGGTCTAGGGGGAGGGGGGAATGGAAGGAAGAGAGTTTAGCAGTGTTTTAATGTTGTGAGTAGTGAGAAGTACAGTTCTGTATAACAACTTGGGAAATGAGATATGTAAATGCGATAGCGTATGTATTGGGTAAAGGAAAAACAGGGATGCAAAGAGGTGGGGATGGGGAGTGAGTGGAGGAGGAGAGAGGAGGGTTGTTGGAGGCGGATTGGTAAAGATGTTGAAACACATATAGGGAAATAGCAAGGATAGTCACCACAAAAGTAATGGTGAACATGAGTCACAGAGGAAAAGAAAGTTATGAGGAGTTGTTAATACATAATTATTTTACCGTGCATTAAATCTTGTGATGTATGGATTTATCTTAAAGTACCTGTGGTTTGTCAGCAAGATCAAAACCTGAGATTTACAGGATCCTGTCTGTTGGAGTCACTCTGTGTTTGTTAGTAGAGTGTTAGGTTTAGTCTGTTTAGCTGTGCACAATTTGGCAGGAGAAGTTTTGATCACCTCTTTGGGCAAAAAAGAGTGAGTTAAAATGCGTAACTGTAACTCAGAGAGAGAGATCAAGTGAATACCAGATTTTCTTTATATGACAATAAAGGGTCAAACTCATATGTGACATTTATTTAAGTGTCAAATTCTTATGAGACAAGAACAAGTAAAAATCTTATCATGAGTATTACAATAAATTAAAAAACATTTATGCGACAAGAAAGATTTATTATCATATATTCTCAGGTGATAATGAAGTCTGATTCTTATGTAATGGTCATACAATAAAGAGTCAAACTATTGTTTCACGATAAATCATCAGTCAAATGTGACAATATCTGAAATTCATACCTGACATTGAAGAGTCAGATTCTTATTTGAAAATTAGTATTATTGTTAATAAAAGTCGTTTCTGTAAAACTGCTTCAAATGGCTTCATTTTCTGTGAAGAACCTGTGATATAGTTACACTTGTTGTCTGAGAAAAAACAAATGAGATAGAGATGGAAAAACAAAACGATTTTATTTATCAACTCTGCTAATGTCAAACCATTCTTATATGATTTGAATGTATAAGAAATGAAAATGTTGGAGTACTGAATTTTGACTTGTTTTACTTCATCATATCTGATATGCACCATTTGAAAGTACTTTGAGGCTGATAAGAACTACTTCATCATGGACTACTTTATCTGCGATAATCAGACTGGAGAAAAAGGTCTAATCCTCACCTAAAGTATTAGCATCGATAAATCACATAATAAACTGGGCAAATCATATACTTTTGTTTTTAAATTGCTAATCTTGGAGATTGCACATTTTGTTCAGCGTTTGCACAGGTTGGAGAGGAAGCTTTCTATGAAACACTTTCAGTAATTCACACAATAAACTGGGCAAATCGTATTCTTTTGTTTTTAAACATAAATTGTAAATCTTGGAAATTGCACATATTGTCCAGCGTTTGCACAGGTTGAAGAAGAAGCTTTCTATGAAACACCTAATCAGAAAGCTAAAACTTAACTCTAAATAGATACTGCATTGTCTTATAGCGGCACTCACTCTCACTACAAAGTTTACAACTGGTTTAAAACTTATAACATTCAGACCTTCTTTTCAAATTGGCATGATTCATCACAGAGAAGTTTGAATTGATATATGAGTTTTCCTTTGTACGACTGCATTTAGACTTTAAGTTTAAGATCTATTTGAAGGCATATTGTTAATAAGGTTGTATTTGGTGGCTAGGATTTGTGAAGCAGATCCCTTGGCATTTATTATTGCTCTATTTTTTGTACACATTACTTCAGACACATTCTATGTACTGTCTGTCCATAGAATCGTACAAATCAAAATGTATATTGAATGCACCTTACTAAGTTTTAGAAGTTTTCAGTCACGTTGCGTGTTCTGCTCATTATGAAAAAGGATTAGAACTGGTGCGCTGTCATTGTAGTTGTGATTCAGGAGAAATATGAAAAGGTTATTGTTGCATAATTAAATATATTGGAAATAAGTCCATTTTTTTTTTTTGTTTTGCTTGTTCTAGCTAATTAGCCTAGAGCTAGAGATGGTTTGACGGAAAGAGCATGTGGTTAAAACTGACAACCCATCGTAATGAGTCACGTGGGGTCAATATTACGTTTTAAGCTGTTTATATTTAAAACTGCCTATTTCTCTGCTTTGAACTGGGAAAACTTGCTTGAATTTATCATTTACTGAGATGAAAGAAAATATTTGTGTCTTTTGAAATAATAAAGATGAGAGGAACTTATCTGTTTTCATCTCTTATTTTTTTTTTTTTCAACATTCACTATTCTGGCATTGTCTTATCCACACTTGTTTTTAGGCCAAAGAAAAACGACTCGTCTTGTAGCTGCCACAGTAGAGCCACATGCTTATGTTTTCTTTAAAACTGCAACTTGACAAATTGTTGCAAGTAGTTGTTTTGTAATTACCTGACCTGACTTGGAATTTTCTGTGGTAAGAATTCAAGAAGAGGGACTTGACTCTACTTTCTTTATTTTACTTAAAAATAACAAGAAATAAAACCAAAAAAACCATTCCTCTTTCTCCTCTGTCTTCTCTCCTTCTCTCGTTCTCTTCCTCGTCCAATACCTTCTGATCTCTTTCTTCGGCCTGTTTTTTTCCCCTTTTCATCCTCTTTGTTATAGATAACTCTGATAGAAAGATATTCCAAAAACCAATCTGACTAAAAAATGATTAGAAATGGTTGTTTGCGAATAGCCTGAAATCTTCTACAATGTTTTGTTCTCCACTGTAAGTGTTCTTTATAGACTTAGAAACTTTTCGATTTATTATAACAAATTGTACAAGTAAAGACATTATAATTACATGTATGTCTTTTTGTACTGTCTTTATAATGTCAAATATACAGTGAAAAATCTGTAATGCATTTTGGTCCATTTCTTTTCTTTCTTTCTCTTCATTTCCTTTTATACCATGCCCGCTAATGTTGAATCTAAATGTAAATACGTATGTGTGTTTGTATTATTCAAATTATTTATCAAGTTTCATTTTTACCTTCATTCTTGTACTTATCTCATCAATTACATATATTTTTTGTGTGGCAGAAATCAACAAATGTTGGAATAAACTTGAAATACTTATTTTAATTATTGTTGAATTGGTTCTTTTTTTTTTTAAATACTTCTGTTTGTCAGTGTGCTTTAATACCAATGCTCATAAGATGAAGTTGGCTGTTCATGAGATGAAAATCTACTCTATGCATTAAATGATTAATTATTACTTGAAGGTAAAAATTTCTTTTTATTCGGTTCATTATGGGACAATCCAAATCCAGATGAATAACACAGCTCAAGTAATTAGAAACTACATCTGAGAGTAATGAATTTGACTTATTTTCACTGTGCAATAATTATCTTTCACCTAATCTAAAACATGCGCCTTTATGGGCGACAGCTAATCATTTTCAGCGCCATAAAAAGAGAAATGACTTTGATTTATTGTCAACATGCAATGATTACTTTGTACCTAATCTAGGAGATAAGCCTTTTAGGGCCACAATTACTAATTCTCAGCCCCATAATAAGAGAAATGTCTTAGACTTATTAATATTGTGATCATGTAATGATTATTTTTCACCTAATCTAGGAGATAAGCCCTTTAGGGCCACAATTGCTTTGTCTCAGCCCCATAATAAGAGAAATGTCATAGACTTATTAATATTGTGATCATATAATGATTATTTTTCACCTAATCTAAGAGATAAGCCCTTTAGGGCCACAATTGCTTTGTCTCAGCCCCATAATAAGAGAAATGTCTTAGACTTATTAATATTGCTATCATGGAATGAATTATCTTTCACCTAGTCTAGGAGATAAGCCATATAGGGCCACAACTCAACTCCAAAGGCAATGCCCTTACAGTTACAGGAAAAAAAGGATTGACAGATGAGAAATAACCCTATCACCATACAGCCTAAGCCAAAATTAAAACCCGATGCCTCCCTTTGGTCACCCGTACGCTTTACCAACTGGAATGCCTCACATATTGAACAGCTACTTAAACAACTAAGTTCTACTTAATCTATTTTTCAAACTTGTCAAACATAGTATCAATATCAAATGTATATTATCTTCATGTAATTAGGGAGAAAACGTCACGATTTCACTTCCCCTTAACTTTTAATAATTACTGGTTCCAAGGTTCGGTAACTAAAATGTATCGTTCATCAAAAGAAAGAATGCTTTGAGCGCAGTTATAGATTTTGCTCTAAATGAGTGTCATATGTTTTGAGTAAAACGGACCAGAGATGAGAAAGCTGTCGTTCTCAGATTATTCAGAACCTGAAGTCTTCAAACTTTTTCACCTTATTCGGATTAGTTTTGAAGTTGATCAATAAAGATATTTGAGAATATCCTTTTATAAAAAGAAGTGTTGCAGTGAATATGAGTCAAAGGAAAACCGTCATCCGTATAAATAACTCAAGCTCCTTAAATCTATTGGTTGAGGACATTCGGCAAAATTAATACAGAGATGTTTTTTACTGATTCAAAGTATTATGAAATGGAAAACACAGCATCCTTTTTCTCCCTCTTTTTCTTTTACAATATACCACAGAGACAATTCAATTTTGTGCTTGTGTAAAGGGGAATGCCATTGTGCTTAAAATATCAAAGTTTACCATTAAGGAGGGCTCAAACCTGTAACTAAAGAAATCCAAAAGATAAAAAAAAGGGAAGCCTGTTTGGATGCGCCACATATTCTAGTTCTCCACTATGAAAAGGATTCTAAACTTTATAATCATATGCCAGACTCCGGCAAATATTGAAGATGCTGGTATTAAGTTCAATAGTGCTCACTCCATGGATGAAAATTAAAAATCAATTTATTCTGATAATTTTCCCATTCTCTGCAGCAATAAAATTAAAAGCAACATCATACAAAACAAAGTTAAAATGATCATGATAGTTTTAATACAATAAATACAAATGAATGAATGAATAAATAAATAAATAGATTTAAAAAAAAAAAAAAAAAAAAAAAAAAAAAAAAAAAAAAATAATAATAATAATAATAATAATAATAATAATAATAATAATAATAATAATAATAATAATAATAATAATAGTAATAGTAATAATAATAATAATAATAATAATAATAATAATAATAATAATAATAATAATAATAATAATAATAATAATAATAATAATAATAATAATAATAATAATAGTAATAAGGAAATAAACATATGTATAGATTTTGATTTTCTCTACTACAAGCTAGTTCTCCTTTAATTTCCAAGAACCAGGAGAGTAGTGCGGCCACTTTTTTTTAAAATCAGTGATCAGTTATTTTGTTTTTTGTAACATGTAACTGGAGGCAATGGTCCTCGAACTAAGATGCAAAGCAATCAATGTACATATGATGCCTGTAAGTTCTACTTTTTGTAGTTTCGATATTGTGTGAGAGAGAAGATGTCATATCTGGGTTATTTTTTATAGCATAAATTTCTCCACGCTTGTGATAAAAAGTTTAATTTGAAATTTTTATTTATAAAGTACAGAAGTGGATATCCCTTACAATCTTCAGCTAAAAAGTGAGAAAAAAAAATAA